>CAUDNR010004109.1:36167-50020 GCA_958430865.1 Entrophospora sp. SA101
GAAAAGAAAACAGAATGGAGATATACTATTACCCAACAAAAAGCAGAAATCCTTAGAAGAAAAATAATCTTATTATTGCAATATTGATTTATTTTTTTTTTACTGAAGAAAATTCACCTTTATGCAAATGTAATTAATGATCATCTTATTGCATTGCTTATCAATCATTTGAGTTGTTTCAATGAATTCTACATTTAAGGGTGTTTTATAAAACATCACCAATTCACTTAACTTTCAGGTAAAAAAATCAAATAACAAATGTTTCAATAAATATTTACAATATTTTCATCCATAATAACATTTTAAAAAATGTTTACTTTTAATATTGAACTTTTTTGTGGATTATTGATTGGACTCTTGCTTTGTTTTTTACTTCACTATAAAACTTACAAAAATCAACTCTCTATTATAAATCAAATAAACCAACTTACTGATAAAAAATATTCACAAGTAATCAAAAATCTACAGAAAGATTAAGGATTTCTTTCTAACAATTATTGACAAAAAGACTAAACTAAATCCAAATTTTTCATTCAGCAAAATGGCTATTGAAATTCGTGAATTACTTGCAGAGGGAAAGGGTGTTGCTGCTTCCACAATAAAAAACTTCTACCAACAAAAAACAAATCCTAGAAGAAAAACAGATAGAAGCAATTCAACAGTGGTTTAACAAAGAAAAGAAGAAAGAGATGGAGAATGAAGTCAAAGAAGATAATAAAAACAATAAAGAAATAAATATTAGTAATAATATTATTGATAATAGTAATAGCAATAGTAATAGTAAAAGTTGTATTTTTATCAGAGTGTCTAAAGAATAGGTAATACTTATAAATGGCTTTGAGTCCGAGTATTTTTCTCCCATGCAAGTACTCTGACAATTATTTAACTTATATTTTTAAATAAATTTTTTTTGTTGTAAAATTCCAAGTCATGTGCCCACAAATTTAATTTTAAAAATTTTTTAATCTTTAAAAAATGACGACAAAAGAGGAAATTAAAACTCAATTAAACAAAGCAGAAGCAAGATTAGAAGAGGCAGTGAATAATTTAAAAGAATTTATGAAGGAGAATTTGGAGAAGTTTGAGAAAAGATGGAGAATAGAAGAACTGAAAGAAGAAAAAAAAAGATTGGAGAAAGAGAAAGTGAAGTGGGGAGATGAAGTGCTGGAGTGGAGTAAGAAGCTTCGGGAGGTAGAAGAAAAAGTTAATGAACAAATTGCATAAAAAAAATTTTTTTCATACATTCCATTTTATTTAATTATTTGATTTTGGAGAGAGCATTTGGTATACTGTTTATTACATGGACCAACTGTATCTACATAACAATTTCTGAAATATATAGGTACTCAACTTAGGCCCATTAAATATTCAGTTCAACCAGTTGATTCATACAGCTTTTGTTTTAATCTTCCATTGGAACAACCCATTCTATTTTGGAAAGTGAAATGTCATTAGTACTTACATCCAATTTATGCAGAATTTGCAAACTCAACAAAAGAACAACCATATTATAATTATGTCTACAAGTGAATATCATTCAGAGATGCAATTTCAAATACTAAAACTCTTAAAAATCTGAAAGAAGGTGATTCGGAAGATGGACTTCATGGAAGGGATGGCGGGTTGTTGGGTATTGTTTCTTACCTTTTTTCATTCCAAGTTAACCATAATGTTGCCTCTAGAAGCACCTTAAAACATAAATGTGTGGATGCACATGTTGGAAGTATACCAATAATTCTCATGGAAGAAAAAGCTGATAACAAATGGGATATTATAAAACTGATCACATTACAAATTTTGATTCCTGAAATCTTTGGTAACACCAATGTTCACTTTGTCTGGCTTTTTTGCAGCATGCCCATATGTAAAAACTATATAAATAAAAATTGTATCATAGCCTTCAAATAAAGAGGTACAGACATGAAACTAAGGGAAATTATAGTAAAGAAATTGAAAAAAGATTGCTAATAGAAAAACTTTATAACCAAATGAGATAGAGAAAAAAAGCTCTCTGTAACTTTATTGTAGAAGACTTAAACAATAAAACTATAAAAGTTTTGTTTAATTTTATTATGTTATTCAATTTATTATTAAATTTTACCATAAAAATTTACATTGTAACTGATAAATTAATAGAAATTTCTTTTTATAATTCATATTTTCAAAAAAAAATATTGTTAGTTGAATTTTGTTGTCAACATTTACAATGTGTTGAAATATATGATAAAGATACTAAAAAATCCGCACATAATAATTTGTTATATTGATGTAACATATGTTTGATGATCAACAGCCATGGAACACCATGACTAATTTATCTAAAAGTGAACCAAGTGTTAATACATCATGTCATCAAAATCATTCTTAAATGTTTTTGTCAATGATGCCATGATTGTCAATTGGGTAGTAGAACAAGCTGCTACTTGGGTCTGTCTGGATGTCAGATCATTGTATCATCACAACCAAGTGGCAATTTTATTTTCCTGCAGGTTGGAAATTGGTTTGCTATCAAAAAATTCAATTCATTAAAACAAAACAATTAGTTTTATCATTGATTTGCCTTGTTATTATTATTAGTTACCTTTCTTCAATTAATTGCTTTGTTTTCTCATCATATGATTTTGTATCCTTTTTAATTATCTTTGGCATTGTAAAGAGAAATATAAATAATAAAATAACAGATAAACAGCAAACAACAAATCTGAATTTTGTACATTGAACTGGAACTTGAACAAAACAAAATAACAGTAATGATGATGATATTTCTTTTGTTGTTTTTTTTTTTTTTAAAAAAAAAAAGGAGCAACTAAAATTTTGTATATATGATCTTCAAAACGATTGGTGTTGGGATACAAACTCTGATTGGCTAACTTGGATTACATACATAAATGGGACCACAATAGATTCATCCCAAATTTTTTTTATGTAAAATTTTTCTTGCTTATATGTATTTAATATTCACTCACATATTATTGTTATAATAAAAAAAAATAAATCATTTTATTAATAAGGCTACTTGCTTCATTATGCTCAAATCATCATCATCATCATATTTTATACAAGTATAAATTTTTGAAATATCAAAACAATTATAATTAAGATCAGTTCATTATTATTATTATATATTAACTTGACTGGAGAGTCACTTAATTTGTTATTATTATATTAAACATTTACCCTGCCTAATTATTAAATGGACAAATTCGTCTACATGACTGCTCCTGAACATTGTTAATGACTAAATTTGAACCCTGAAATTCTTGGTAATACAAACGTTTGCTTTGTCTGATTTTGTTGCAGCATGCCCCAATTAATTAAAAAAGCAAAAATTTGCTAAAATGGGTTGACTGTATAGAGTTGGGATTGCAAAAACACCAGATATACCAGTTAACACAAACAATTAAACATATTTTGAATATTTGAGTAAGTTAGTCAAGGAACCACAAAATTTGTATACCATTTAAATTAGAAGGAAAATCCTTCAAGAATCACAGAAAGTACCTTCTTCCCCAAAAACAAATAAATCTTTGTAGGCATTTAGTATTATTCACATCTTCATTTATTTCAAGCACAACATACTGTAGAAATGCTGGAATCAGCATTTGATCCAAATTATAAAAAAAATCTTCAAGGATTATTATTTTTTGCAAAAATGGTTTTTTTTGACTCTATAACAATAGAAACTAATTAGTTTAATTCAATAAAAATTATCAGGAAAAAAAGGAACTATAATCAGAATTAGCATGATAATGTCACATCTTGATCTAGCCCCTACTAAGTTACTCAATTGAGTGGCCCCATCCATGGTCCGCTAAATTACTCCTAATGGAATGGTCTGTTTGACAACCAAATTCAGATTAAATGAATTCATAATTATCATCCTAAATACAAGTAATGATTGGAATGGTTTACCTGCATTTCTTGTTTGGTATTCTTTGTGATTTCTTTTGTAATATTATTGTTTAAAAGCAATCTGTTGTTTCCAATAATACCATTAATGGTATAAAATCATATATATCCATTCTTAGATAAAATAAATATTCTTTTTGTATAAAAAAACAACAGTTTTGTTGTATAAGTAGTAGTGTCTGTCTTTTATATAATTAACCAAAAAAATCAAATTGAAATTTATAATTAAAAAAATTTTTTTCTTGTTTTTCTTTTTTTTTCCTTACTTATTCTTACTTTTAAAGACAATAAAATTATATGCTGGCAACTTCTTTTGACAAAAATCTTTCTCAAAGAATCAGCCATCGTTTTGTAGGACTTCCATTCAACCAATATGCTGACATGTCAAAATTTATACATTCTATACCAGTTTTATTAGATCAGTCATGTGAAGCTTTTGCCATTTATATTAAAAGTCCTGATGAAATTTTCCAATATCAGTTTACTCCAGTAGGCGTTTCTAAGTATTCATCAGGAAATTTTCCCATAGTAATGTTACATCTGTATGTTTTAATATGCAATGTTGTAATATTAACATAAAATCTATGTAATATTTACACTGAATTAATAATTGCATAATTTTTGTATAATATTATGAGACCCATCATAAACAGTGCAATAATTATGTAAATCCACATCAGAAAAAATTTCCTGGTGTTAAGCAATTTGAACAAGGGCCAAAGAGAAAAAAATTGTTTATTTGGAGAGTTGAAGAAAATTAAAAATTTTTCAAAAGATGATATTCTTGAGAAAATTGAAGATAATGTATTTGATGTTGTGCATAAAAAAATGTTACAACAGATCTGAAAGAAAAGGCAACAAGTAAACAATTACCATAGTTCATGTAAAACTGCCACTGAGAACCCAAACAAAGATTCATGCGCAAATAAAGGAGAAGGAAAACCATTTGAGAATACTACGGAAGATTTGGAAAATTTGATGAAAATTGTCACTGATATCTTTGGTCAAATAAAATTCCCAACATACTATGATAACTCAAACCTATCTGACACACTTAAGATGCTAATGCAAAATTTTATGTATTGATTTAGGAGATAAAAATATATTGAATAAGGTACATGATCTATTGCCCTATAAAAAAATTTGGCACAGAAACATATGGAAAAATGTACAGAAAAATGCGAATTTCAAGTAAAATTCTGTACAGTTTTCCATACATTTTCCATACCAAATTTTTTATAGGGTTGAATGAAAATGAATTAAAACTATTGTCTGGGAGATTAGTGTTGGATGAAAGATGAGCATATAAATATAAAAGCAAGTAGGTATATGATGTTCTTTGATCAGATTCTAGAGATGCAATCAAAGGAACAAAAAAATGGTGCTAAGAAAAGTGCCAATTTTGCAGAGATTAAAAGAAACATCAATGATAAAGAGAATGTTACCATTGTAACTGATCATAAAGTGAGTGACAAAATGGAAATCAGTCCTGAAGAAAAAATATTAATTGATATGGAAAAAATTTAAACAGTTTACCTGAAAAATATCATTACCTATCCAATATTTTTCCAATCCCAGCACAAAGTTATAACCAATCTAAACTGTCTGATATATTTATCATCAAGAGCATTTCTAGCCACTTTGACACCATTGTAAGGAAAAATGGCACCATGAAAACATGCCTGAGTGTACATGGATGGCTCATGTATTAGCATATATTCTTTTTGTTACCTTTTATTTTATTGATTCATTAATTGATAATCCGTGAATAAACCAGTGAAAATTAGTAGGATTGGTGGGGCAAAAATGGTAAAAAATCATCAATTGACAATGTTTAACAAATAATAAAGCATGATATTTTTGTATTACAAATCTTGCTCTTTTTATGCAAAATATTAAAGGGATTGGAGTGTTCTTCAAAAACTTTTGTATGCTTGTCACTGAGATTTCAAGAAGTCAATAACATATAAAAATTTGGAATTTTTTAACTTTCAGCCAACACTATAAAGTATTCTGACCAAAATTATACTTTTTTTTTATTGGTTTATCAACAAAAAAAAATTTATTTTAATGAAACCTATCAAATGAACTTATATGTTGTTATAGTCAAATTAAAAAATAACTGAAAAAGAGTTTTAAAGAAGTATTTAACAATTTCTAAGGTTGTTTTCTGTATTTTTTGTATGGACATGAGAATTAACTTGTGAGGATGGTGAGATTTGGGAAATTTCTTATTTTATTAATAATAATTGGTGACAAAATTTCATAACAAAATGATCAACATCTCACTGATTCATTCATGGATTGTCAATTAAAAATATTTTTGATGTGAAAGGACTATATCTACTAAGATGGATGTTCAAGATGTAGATTATAAAGCAGATGGAGTTTGAAAGACCTAATCAAATTTCATTATTTGTGCTTGAGGTATCAGGGTGTCCTTATGATCCAGACCCAGATAAAATCAATAAAGATAGAAGCAAGCTAATGAAAGAAGGTGTTTTGCACTTAATAAATTTATGACAAGCACAAAGTTGTCAACATGGGAAGTATGTAGTACATTGTGGGTTTTCTTGGTTCAGGGATCTAGTAAGTTTTTTAAAATTTTTTGTAGTTGTAAATTAACCACACAATTTCATATCCAAACTGTAGCATCTAATTAATATATTACTTGTTTTCCAGGTGATCATGTTGAAATTGGACAAATGATATTCATTGGGCCTAAGGTTTCCAGTCCAAACTGTTTTCTCAAAGCCTAAACTAGTTTGAGCTTATAAAAAAGTAATTTTTGCCTAAAGTATTTTGACAATTTCGGCTACTAATAAAGAGAGTTTTGGTTGGAAACCTTAATTGGGCCTGGATTATACTTGTCCTCACCATTTACTATCCCAGTTCTTGTAATCCCAATTTCTATCAACAATTTAGCACATGCACCTAGGCTCATTAGGACACTTTTTATGTTTGCAGTACAACATCTTTAAAAAGATTGAGCACTTCAAAAAATTTGCGATGGAAAGTCAGAGGCATTCTGTGGACCCTAGTTCTAAGTATGTAAATGGACTTTCCCCAGGTGGTCAAGATGTGAAATATTTGTAGAGCTTTTGTCAAATACGTCAAGAGTAGAAGAATTTTAATTGAAACAATCTTGTTTGCAAATAATATTTTAAGCTCCATCTTTTAAAAATAAAAAACCATTTTTACTTTTTATTGTTTTCTGGATATTAAAAACTATATTGATGTAAAAAGTATTGATGTTTTGTTCTTTGAAAAAAAATAAATTAAATGTTAAATAAAAAGGATTCTGTGCAGAAACTCTTCTGATTTTCTCAAAATTGTTTCTAATCCATTCATAGGATTTTTGGAGGAATTAGTGGCCAATGAAAAGTTCAACAACTCACTTCTGATAATATTGTGTGCTCGTTGGACTCATAGTAGACCTAATGTAAATTGATTTTTTATATAGGTGAATTTTATATACCACTTAAAGATAACAAAACTCATAATAATAATAATAATCACAACATTAATTTTGATCCCTGACATTCTTGGTGATATAAATGTTCAGCATGTCCCATGTAACGTTATTATCATGAAACCCGTGATTTTGATGATATCATAGCCGTGAAAAATATGGAAAATAACGGGTAATAGTGGTAACAGTAAGTGGTTTCGTTTAAATTTTTATTGATGTTTTGTATTTT
The DNA here is from genome assembly GCA_958430865.1 of Entrophospora sp. SA101. NCBI lineage: Eukaryota > Fungi > Glomeromycota > Glomeromycetes > Entrophosporales > Entrophosporaceae > Entrophospora > Entrophospora sp. SA101. The sequence continues at coordinate 43,778 of CAUDNR010004109.1, forward strand.
TATTATTATTTATTTCTTATATATATTTAATAACTAGTTTAAATTAGTGGAACAAAAATAATTAGTTAATTGTACCATAATAATAAAGTGTCTAGGTGGAAAGGATAATTGCAAATAAATTTGTTGATTGACGAGATTTGTACATAAAAATCTTGTCAATTAATCGACGAGTATATCTAAAAAAGTTAACTCGAGCTCGGCTATAAAACGTAAAATAATCGATATTGACCAAAAAGCTATCTTTGCAATATGTAATTCACATCAAAATACTACACAGTAATCTCGATTTAGCGGATAGTTTGGGCAATTAGGGAAAATTTTCCAAAAATCCGTTAAACCGAGATATCCACCATCGAGAAGGTTTTTATTAAGGTTTATTATGGAACCGTTCTTTGAACTTTATCCGTAAAACCGAGATTTTTAATTAGTATCCGCTAAATCGAGATTCACTGTGTATCTTTAATAATCTTTAACCAATCCCAAAAGGCCGGACCAATACGAAATAAAATTAAATTAATGTTACATTTTTAATTAATGGTAAAATTTAATGTTTTATTTGTTAAATTGAATTAATTTCTAATTTGAGTTGAAGTTGGTTTTATTTACCTTTAGATACATGCTTAATAACAGCTCTATTTCATATCACAATTATGATAATAATTTTCAGATTGCTGATGGATGATTCATCAAGTATAATATCAAATAATACACAAATTTGGTATCATCTCACTTTAATTGATGTCAACATTTAATGTAAATATTGTACCGGGTAAGTCCCTTTGTTTACAATCAACAAATATCTATTTTAGGATCCTTGAATTCGTAAACATATTATTTTGTAAATAGTAATTTATATACAAGTACAAATTTGGTTTGGCCCGTACCTGATTCGGATCAATCCGAATTTGTATGACCCGTTCGAATCCTTGGTGGCTATACTAGGGCCCTCATTCAACGGCTGCCATTGTTATTGCTGGGGCATCAATATTGTTCTCAACTTCTCATTCCACTTTACCACCAACCTATACACATATACAAACCATTAACACCAGTCGATATATACTGGACAACACTTCTTTAACACGCCCCCAATATCGAAAAGATCCAATGAGAGTCTTTCCTAGTCAGGGAGATTTAACAATGTAATAAGTAATTAATTTTGCCGCTTGTTAATATGATGTCAATTTTGCTGATTAGCTCATCTATGAAACGAAATATTGAGCGAGTCTGTGTCAACGATAAGATGAATGCGGAGAATTTTCACACATGTTGAAATATTGCCAATTGTATTGGATAATTACATGTACTACTATCATATTTCTATCAAGTTTAAACTAGATTTTCCTATACAATAAGATAAACAATCATAGATCAAGTCTTTAAATAAGCAATTAAGAAAAATATATATATATAGCTTTCATAATCTGATTGACTTTGTATTTATCGTATTGGAGACACGTCTCAGATATCATATATTACTAGATATCCTGAATGTGTTCAACAATAGCGTATTCAATTAAATCTTTTCCATATCAGAAAACAAGAAACATTTTAAGTCATTGCACTATCAGAATTGTAAATTATTTATAAATTATTTATAAATTAAATCTAATAAAAATTAAAATGACATTAAACATTTATATATATTATGGTAAATAATCTATTTAATGTGTTTGTGTGTATGTATGTGTATATATTACATATATATTATAATATAATTTTTTTTAATTTTAAAAATGGAAAATGATAATTGTAAGTATTAAAAATTAATGATTAAATTTTTTAAAAAGAAGAGAAATTACTTAATAATTTAAAAGTTAACTGGCTCATCATGGCTCGATTGCTGTGTATTCTTCGTTTTCTTCAAAAACAGATCCAAGTGCACTCATGTTACTTAGAGAATTAAAACTCGAAAAACTTGATACTCGCGACATAGCATCAGGGGAACGTATTGGTCCTGATATTGAAGGGGTTCCATTATTTATATTATGCATATGATTATAAAATACCCATCCCTCTGAACCACGTCGATATAAATCTGTTCTTAACACATCATGATGTGGCCCCTCACTTATGCTAGCGCTTCTAGTCAATCGTTTGTCAACATAACCAACAATTACTGATGGTGTTATAAAACATGGGCTGACATTAGTATTCATAAAAGTTATAGTTATTCGAAAATTATGTGTAATTTCAAGATTCGGCGAGTGAATGTCCGGTGAAAGTTCAGAAATTAATACATTTGGAAGTGTAAGAGTTAAATGATGATCTTGAGTTATGGAAGGTAATGCAGTTGTGAAATCAATCATTGAGGCAGGTTTTGTGTACGTAGTAAATGATTTTTCTATAGTTTTACTTGTTGTTGTTGACTTTATCCTATTAATTATATATATATATTAATTAATTATAAAAATCAATAAAAATCAATAACAGCGGGTGTTGTTATATGTAAAATGAATTTTAATTACATACACGTATTTTGATATTTGAGAAATTTCCAAACTAACAGTTTTAATTCTTGCTATCTCTCTCATTACTGTAAGTCTTGCACGAACAACAATGTCGTTAGCACTGCCATTATGTAATGATGATGTGTCTAGAGATAATAAAATCATTTTAGGAACCTCAATATCATATTTAATTTTCCCTTCGAGCATTCCTTGATATCTTTTTTGACCATTAAGCATTGATCTAGGTCTGACCACCTTCAGAACATAATCTACTTTTTCTTGTGAGAGCTTTCCCAACAATGAAGCCGGAGTTATTATAGCTGTCAATTTATACCTTATATAACCATGTGACTCATTAATTGTTGGAGGTGCATCAGCTGGTAATTCAAAGTTAAATGGAAACTCGACAACACCTTTTAGTTCTTTCTTTTTAGAGTCTTCGAAAAGAGATATTGTTTGTTTAACTATAGACGCACTGCTTCTAGTTATAGGTGTGTCGAAGAATTGAAGACTGTGTGTTCCCGATCCATCATTATTTTTCCTTGTTAAACTTGTTTGAGCCACTGATTCATTGCTAAAACTTACTATACATTTGCCTTGAAAAGTGATAGTAACTGACTTGACTTTAACTGGTTTATTTAAAACAATTCTTAATACACCTGTGACTCGGTGCTTAGTTGCAACACTACTAGGCAAGGTGAGGACAGGTGTAGCAGGAATAATATCGATGGCAACAAAAGGTTCTTTCATGGACGGGTTTAGTAAAGTTCTCAAAAAATAATAATAATAAAATAATAATAAAAGAATTATTGAAATCGTTAATGAAAGAATGAATATTAAGTGAGAGAATTTATTTATTTTATGATTGCCAATGGCGGTGGGAACCGCGAAGATGAAAAGCGGCTAAAGTGAAAAACGAAACTTCTACTTTTTTTTTGCCAATTTAATGAAAAGAGAAATGATTGGCTAAATCCCAAAAATTCATTCACAATAAGTGATTTATATAAATCAAGTTACCAATAAATCATTCGACCCAATTGTTTAAAATTGGTAAATAGATGGGTACAAAAATTTGTTTTTTCTTTTTCGGTATAATCACATAATATTTTTTATTAATTCATTTGAATTCCAAAAAATATAAAGCAAAAACTAAGCATACGTCTGTTCTATCAGGTTTTTAAACCTGCCTGACACATGGATTTATAATAATAAGATTGTAGTACAAAACCATCAAATTAAATAAAAAAAAATCACATATTAAAAAATTCTATTACTAATCATTCGTTCAATCATCTCTTTCACGTCGTTCAGGTCCTCCTATTTTTTTATTAATGGATCCGCATGATAGTCCCTCGCCAATAACAATGTCCGGTTCTTCTACTACCACTCCACCAACAATAGGTCTTCTACCCGTACCTCCTTGTTTACTAGTGATCAACCATTTTTTATCAGTTTCTGTCAATTTACTAATTGGAATCAAGGATTCACCATTCCTATAATCAAAACAATCTTTAGGACCAAATCCCAATGCCCAACGAATCTAGTTAAATATAGCAGACACACATTACACATCATCATATATATGTTTAATTGTTTAATTGATTTTACACAATCTTTTGATTTCTTAATTACCTTCATTTTTGTTCTTATGTTGCTAAGTGCGCGAGCTGCTCCTGCGCGTGTATCCATTTTTATAAATGCATGATTTTTTTCATAATTAATCTAATATTTTTTTAAACATCAAAAAATTCATTTAATTCATTTATTCATTTATTGATTATCGTTGTTTTTTTTTTTTTTAATATATTTAACATTACCGTAACAGTCGAGACAGGACCAAATTGGATAAACATTTCTTGCATAACATCTTTGGGCATTTCTTCTGAAACACTACCAACATAAAGTGTTCGACTTAAAACTATACATACAACATATGTTTTTAAAATAAATTAGAGAAAATTAAATATAAAGGATTAAAAAATTTTTTTATAAACATTTAAATTTATAAAGGCACATTCTTCATTACCTTTGATATATTCCATTCCAACAGTTGGATCCTCATATACAAGACATATATCTTGTGGTATTTGTGTTTGTTGTTGCTGTGGTAATGGCGACGATGACAATGATGATTGATGTACTATTGGTTGAGTAACTGGGGCAGCTGTTGTAACCGGAATAACAGCTGAAATTTGAGGGATTGGCTGAATTGGGGCAGATATTTGACCAGGTTGTTGTTGAGACGGATCGGTGCCAGCAGAACCAGTAATATTAGTAGCGGTAGCACTAGTAACAGCAGCAGGTGGCGATGATGATGTTTGTACATTATGAGCTAGTTTAGATACCAACTGATGAGTGATTGAAGGTATTAATGGATGACCAGGTATCATTGATGGAGCAGAATAACCTGGTGGTGGCACAAAAGGACCATTTGGTTGTTGTTCCATTGCAAATAGATAGTTATTATTAATATTAGCTAAAGAAGGATTCGTTGATAGTGGTGCAATATTTGTCGCATATGAAGTAATTAGCGGTTGTTGCTGAATTTGATGAGGTGGAATTGCATGCAGGTGAGAATGAGGAAGTTGACTAGAGTTGACAGGAAGGTTGTTATATGGAATTGTTACATTGGGTGTTGGATTAGATGATAGGAATGGTGGGATGTTTAAAGTTCCTTGCGCAAGATTATTCAAAGTGGCCAATAATGTTGAAGAATCCATTGTTGTTGGATTCATGTTGTTAGGATCTATAAATGGTGATGGTGGTGATGATGATGATGATGATGATGATAGGGCAATGATAATGATAATGATTAATGATTATTATAGAAATAAAAGATTATAATAGAAAAATTTTTCAACCGTAGAAATAATTTTTTTATGTACATGGTTATCCCAAAAATACAAACAATAAATAAAATAATAAAATTGAGGTGTATATAATTTTTTTTTTATATTATTTAACTGACCATTATTAGAAGAAGAAACATTTACTGATTTTATCTCATTAACCAATTGAGTGAGTGAAGTAGTTTGATTAAAATGGGTGTCTTTTATTCTTTGAATAGTTTCCTTATTATAAGTCTCTTTGTCATACCAAAGGTCAAGCACACGTTTCACTTTATCCTGTAAAAATTATTATATTTTATTTTATTATTTGTACGAGTATTTAATTAATTAATCATAAAGATCTCTCAAATAATTTTTTTTGATTTTCTCTTTAATAGGTATGATTACTTCACACTTGGAAATGTAAATTGTAAACTTGGTTTCTTTAATGTTCTGGAGTTTTTTTTTATAAATAATATCTGAATATACATCTACGATAATTAGTGTTTTTTCTTCTACATATTAATTAAAAGTTATGAATTATGAATCTTATCTTTAATAATGATAGTAATAAATTATCTATATTTTTCCAATGTTGACTAATTATAATTAGTGATAGTTCTCTCTTTCCCACTCAACAAATAAAGAAATTCTATAAAGTTCTATCTATCCTCTTAATAATAATAATATTATTATAGCCATAATCATCTTCTCTAAATCAATCTTTTTTTTTAAAAAAAAAAATCATAATAATCATAATAATAGATCCAGCAAAAATATAACGTCGAAATCATACCTTGTCATGTTCTGGACATTGCATTATATGTGTAAACGTTTCTTCTAACAATTTCTCAAATCTATCAAGATATTCGGCACCTGTCCATGAAGAAGAAGATGAAGAAGTTGTAGATGTAATTGATGAGATGTCCTCACTATTTTTTGTCTTTGCTGGTCCTTTTTGTTTT
>CAUDNR010004110.1:2472-37647 GCA_958430865.1 Entrophospora sp. SA101
AACTGTTGCTGCTGAATTTGCTTTAGTCTGCATACTAGTTGAGCGATAATCTTAAAATAATTGTGAAGAAAAGAAACGCTTTAGACCTGGCGTAGAATAACCAATATTTAAGCTATTCTTTTCTTTTAAATGTTGTTAAAAGCCCCGGTCTGGCTCTAAAAAATTTATTATGGTTGAAAATCGCTTGTTACATGAAAAACGGAGATTATTTTTTTTGAAGTGGACGATAATAATTTTATTCGTGTAACGTTTATATTGAATGACACTTGATCTGCAATGTCCCGCGACTAATATGGTTTGTTTTTAGAAAGAAATTTTGATTTAAATACCCCTTATATGTAATTTCTTATGTAGAACATTTCTGGCTTAGAAACTATATCCACTTCGCATAATAAAATTTTGAGTTATTTGCTTTTAAAGTTTCAAACAACAACAACATCGGAAAATCGATTCGCATAATTATAAAAACTAAGATTCGCATTAATATTAATATTAATATTAATATGATTTGTCATTTAATTTGGCGGTAAAATACAATAGAGTTTTCCCGGTCCTTTTATCAATGGTATAATTTATTCCGTTACAGTACAGTCTCAAAATTTTTAATGTTAGTATATGTTAATATTAATATATTAAACTTAACTTTGGTCATTATGACTTTTTACAACAGTAAAATTTGTGCGACTTTGTGTTTCCTGATAGCGAATTCACTATTACTATTGATAGTAACTTTTATTAGTATTTGGTTAGTATTAGTAATTAGTATAAGGCATCTGCTAAATCAAGATCCGCTAAATCGAAATTCATTGTTATTGTTATTATTATTATTATTATTATTACTATTAGTAGTTGGCAGGTTCCTTATTCCATACATCCAAATAATGAAAAGTATCTACCCAATAAAATTTCTAGTACAAAAATTAGTATAAAATTTCTACGATTATAAATACAATCGAGATCATCAAAAAAAATTTTTTATAAAATTCCCCTTTTTAAACCCACCTTTGAATTTTTTTTTAGAAAAAAAAATGTCTACAAAATTTATCACACCATCAAATTTGACTGCTAATCAAAAAACAGTTACAAATGGATTGACAATCAATAATCATTCATCTGTTCAAGCCAACTTCAAAGTTAAAACAGGTCTTGCTCAAATGCTGAAGGTTTGTTTTTATTAATTTTATTTTTTCTGATCAAAAAAATTTTTTTTAAAAAATTACTTAATTATCATTAATTAATATTAAAGGGAGGAGTAATTATGGATGTTGTGAACGTTGAACAAGCAAGAATCGCCGAAGAAGCTGGCGCAGTAGCTGTTATGGCTTTAGAACGTGTACCAGCTGATATTAGAAAACAAGGTTTAAAAAATATTTTTTTAAATAAATAAATATATATATATATAAATTCAGAAATCAACATTGTTGTAATCTAGTAAAATTTCATTAATAATATTATTAGGTGGCGTTGCTAGAATGTCTGATCCAAAAATGATAAAAGAGATAAAAGCAGCAGTCACAATTCCAGTAATGGCTAAAGTAAGAATTGGACATTTTGTAGAAGCTCAGGTAAAATTGAACACTATGTTTTCCTTTTTTCCAATTGTTATTTTTCATGTCATTATGTATATATATATATATTAATTTTATTCCATATATATTTATCATCAACAACAATAAAGATTTTAGAAGCAATTAATGTTGATTATATTGATGAATCCGAAGTACTTACACCAGCTGATGAACAACATCACATAAATAAAAATAATTTCAAAGTTCCATTTGTATGTGGGGCTAAGAATTTAGGTGAAGCACTTCGAAGAATTACTGAAGGTGCTGCAATGATACGTACCAAAGGTGAAGCAGGCACAGGAAATGTGGTAGAAGCTGTAAAACATATGAGAACTATTACAAATGAAATTAGAAAAGCTTCAGTTATGAATGACGAAGAATTATATTGTTATGCTAAAGAAATACAGGCACCTTATAATTTATTAAAAGAGACTGCTGAATTGAAAAGACTTCCAGTAGTGAATTTCTCTGCCGGGGGTTTGGCAACGTAATTTTTTGATAATACAATATATCATTTTAACATTGACTATTCTTAAAGATTTTAACTTTATTTTATTTACTTTTAAAAAAATTATCTACAAACAGACCCGCAGATGCAGCAATGATGATGCAACTTGGGTGTGATGGTGTGTTTGTTGGTTCTGGAATATTTAAATCTGGCAACCCAGCAAAAAGAGCTAAAGCCATAGTTCAGGCTGTAACTTATTACAATGATCCAAAAGTATTAGCAAATGTATCTGAAGATTTAGGTGAACCTATGGTATGTTATTTTTTTCAAATTTAAGATGATACGATCGTTTTTAATTTGTTTCATCTATTAAAAAAACATTTTCAAAAAATTATTAAGGTTGGCATTAATATTGAAACAATACCGACGCATCAACTTTTGGCTGAAAGAGGATGGTGAAATAAAATTTTATATACAATTTATATATAATTAAAAATTAAAAGAATTATTTTATCTTATTTCTAATGTATGCTCGATCTTTTTTATTTATTTATTTATTTAATTTAATAAAGAAGCATTATGTAAATTAATTAATTTTTATTTAATAAAGAAATGTTAATGTGTAAATTAGTTTTTTCAATTAAATTAATACGCATATTTTATATTATTATTACAGATACACCTGGGCAAAAAAGTTTGGTCACATGCTCGAAATACGATTGGGTGGCCATAATTGAAATGGTGATCTCGTCACGTTAGACGTTATAGAAATATGGATGATGAAATGGACCAGGAGCATCCTAATAACGCCATGCACCCATTTTCAAAATCTGCACTCAATCTTCGACCATTGCCACGAAACAACTTGGGTCGAGAGGGTACTTCATATGTAGCATGCTTGAGGTTCTTTCGTTTAAATATGCTCGAATGATCGCCATCCAACAAAACTGAATGGACGGGCCAGAAAGATCTTAGAATTAAACAATAAATCAAATTGGCGAAAATTGTTTATTTTACTGACCCGAGACTTCCAACAAAAGGTCCTTTGAATTCAATGCTAGAAATTTTCAATGTAGCATCAAGAAAACGGCACACTCCATTTTTTTTTTCAATGCTACACACATCATTTTTTTAAAAATGCTATATACATTTGTTTTTTTATTTAATGCCACACACACTTTTATTCATCATTTCCTAAAAAATGCTTTTAAAATAATTTTACAAGTTATTAATAAATAAATAAAAAATAAAAAAATAAAAATAAAAATAAATTAATAAAATTAAAAATAAATAATAATAAAATAATTAAAATAGAAGTAAAAATTTAAATTGTCCCGGAATTAAGAGATTTGGCCAAAATATCTGCATCAATATTTAATTCCAGTAACAGTAATATTGGTAAAAATCTTAGCTTTGAAGTAAAAGGTAATGCTGTTCTTGAATAAGTATAGCTTGACATGGAGAGCCTCTATCAATATGGTAGGGGTTCATTAGAAAGCTATAATGTCATAGTTTATTTTTGATTAATAATGGTGTTTGAATTTGTTATAATAATAATGAGATATTTAAAAAACTTATTGGTTACACAAGTCTGTTTTTCTATTATGAGATAATCTAAAATTTTCACTAAGTCATGGTGATTTTGACTTGCTATATCCAGAGTTCAGTATAGCCGGGTTTGATATAGTCAACTGTATCAAAATTATTCTATTTCTTTAGGAAAATAATAAAAGTATTTTAAAAGTATACATCAATTATATAATAAATTTAATTTTTAACTAAACATAAAAAAAGGAGTATCATTTAAGGTGGGTACCAAGGTGAGGAAGCTACTGAAAGTTTTGCTTGTTTAATTTTAAAACATTTGATTTCTTCAGAACTCATCTCATTGAAAAAATCATGAATTTGTCCTACATCTGACTTATTCATTTCTGTTGTGTACTATGGGTGTTTCTGGCACAGAGTGCACTATTTGGTTCTTCAGACACCTGTTTCATACTTTTTTCGATAGCATTATTTTTTATATCATGTATATACAGAATATACTCCAGAGACCTCTTTCATACTAATTTCAATATCATTATTTTTTATAGGATATATGCTAAATTTACTATGTATTCTAATCCAAGAAAAAAAAGTTTTCATCAAGTAGTTAACAGGAGAGCAAGTAAAATGAGCAAGATGTGCATAGCATGTCTATAATGAAACTAGAAAACTAATAAATTGATAAAATTTTCAAATTAAATATTTCTGCTATCTATATAAAAAGAAATCAAAAAATGTTTGCATATATAATTCAAGCATATCACTATATTGCAAAAGCAATTTCTTATCTAGATGATAGCAAAGACCCATTTGAGACCAGAGACCTAGTAGAGGTAAGAGAGATCATAGAATATGTAGAAATTAATCCTCTAGCATTTAAGTTACCATCAGAACTAATTGGTCAAATTATAAAGCAAATCAAAGATCCCAAAAAAATTACAAATGTAATGCTAGTAAGCAAAACATGGTATAAAGAGGGAAGATGACAATTATATATTGATCGAGATGACATAATGGAATAGTTGAGATTAAAAAGGATCAATAAATTGGATAGCTTTATAAGATGTCAAAATCTTGATAGGTTAGATGTAGTGTTCCATGTTGCAATCCAAAAAATGAAACTAAAGTGGTCGCAAACCATTTTTATATGTTGCAAATATGGTTGCAACCATCACCAAGAATTGTGACCAGCATCTATAGTTAGACAAATATGTAAGAATAATTAAAAAGTTTAAGAAAATTCATGATGAATTAAATGAATCGTATTTGATTGAAGTGAACAATTATTTAGAAGCAAGGAGTAATCTTCCAGATATAATTGAAGATGATGACAGTTATGAGGATTATGTAGATTATGATGATTATGAGGATTATGAGCGTTATCAAGAATTGGATGAGCCAACCAAACTATTATTTAATGACATGAAAAAAAAATTATATAAACTTGAAAAAGTTAGAGAAGATATTGGTCAAATATGTAATGAAATATCAAGTTTTAAAAGGTTTGTAGATGAAAATACATCTCATTTCATAATCATCAACGCCATAAATTAATAAAATTTTCAAATTACATTTCTGCTATATAGTGGTTTGAAAACAGCATGTTTTAATAGTATTATGAACTTTCAATCACTAAGGCTTCTGGAAAATCGTTACATTTATAAAATAATTAGAGGTTTTTGATCAGGATACATTTGTAGAACAGTGCTATGGAGAGAGAATCTTTATTTCATACAATTTTTTCAGAAGTTGCAATAGATAGAAGTATTATGATAAAAAAGAAATTTTCTGTATTTCAAATGAGTTTTTTATGCCACTGGTATTTTTAATCCATTAAATCTTTCCATAGCTCTAAAGTATAATGTATATACTACCTTTCATGGAAATTTAATGCCTATATATTTGAAAACGGAGGAGGAGTAGTGTTTTGAAAACAATATGTTTACTATGTTCTTTACATCAATTTCGGAAATTCTGTAAGTGATATGCAAATCACAAAAAAAAATCACATAACCAATCAATATATAGTCAGACCTCCATAAATGCACCCCCCCCTTGGGACCAAGAGACAGTGTGCATTTATGGAGGGTGCGCATTTATGGAGAGAAGCAATTTCATTGGTCACAAATGATACACAATATTTTAAATACAGTAATACTAAAATAACTATCCATTGTAGTTTGTTTTGATGAATTATTTTTTTTTATATTGATATATCTTTCAATTTTATTAACCAATTTTATTTGTTTGTAGTATTATTTTTCTTGCTGTAATAAAAATGAATGTACAGTTTCAAGACCTTTAATGCTTCCTCAAGGCTTAATGTCATCTTCTCAAAATTGTCAGCAGGTACATTCATTTTATTTTTATATATTTCTGCAAGTTCTTTGATTATTTTATCATCATCTGGAACCTCACAGACAATATTTTCTTCAGGATATTCAAAAATTCATCAACTTGCATTTTATGAAAGCATTTAGTGACACAAAGTCATGAAATTGGATTGCATTACATATTGGAAATTATCCAATCAAATCAAAAAATTTGCCGATGATTTCTAAATTTATCCTAGTTACATGATGAATTTTATACATTAGTCACGTGGGTGCATTTATGGAGGGAGTTATCATATGAGTGGGACTAAAAAAATACCATGCAGTGCAGAGTATGGAGGTTGTGCATTTATCACTAAGTCCTGAGGTTGGGACCAAGACATAGCGTGCATTTATGGAGGGTGTGCATTTATGGAGGGTGCATTTATGGAGGTCTGACTGTATGACATTAATTAGTTTGATTTTCTTAGAATGTTGTGCACCCAGTATTGATGTAAATTCTTAAAAATTAGTTTTTTTTTTTTACAAATGGCACATAAAACATATACAATATATGAGTACAAAATATATATACCATTTCCATGTACTGGTCTATAATTTACGCATGCCAATTTACAAAAATACAAATGATCTCTCATTGTATTAATTATCATAAGAAAATAAGAAAATTAATTCATGGCCAGAATCCTGAATCGGTTTTTAATTATAGAAATTTAAAATGACAAAACGTCCCACTTTAATTGTAAAAACTTGTTTCAGTAGGTGAATTAAGCCACATCCACATTAGGTTAATGCAAGAGAGAGTAAAAGCGAGATACAACTAAATTGATTTACTACCTATTGAAGTCTTTGAAGCATTGCAACTTGTAAATTATAATTTATTATCATAATTATCATATATTTGCTTTAATGTTATTAGCTTTATTATATTATTATTATATTTAAAAAATATTATTGAAAGTTGAAGGTTTTGAATATAAATAATATAATTAATTGATTATCTAAAACATATTAAATGGAGTATGAATATATTTATTTATTATATAATTAATAATTAATTATTACTGCTATTAATACTACTACCATAACATTGCATTAATTAAATTTTTTCTTTTCTAAAAAAAATAGATCTATGGTAAATGGTGTATACAATAAAAAGGCGTTACCATTATTATTATTACTATTTATTTTTTATTTTTTTTAATATTTAGAAAATTGAAATTATTTGTAACAATTTGACTTGCAGTAAATGTAAGGATTTTAGTTAATATAATAAATTTACAATATTAGTTAGACACCTACTATACCATTAATAGTATATATTATTAATGTTAATGAAGTGACATTTGATCTGCAATGTCCAGTGACTGTTATCGTCGTTATCATCAGATTAACTTTGATAGTATTTCTTTAAAAATATAATAAACATAAAAGAGGCCAACATGTCAGCTAATGATAACAATTCACCACCAACAACCAAATACACAATATTACAATTCCCAAAACAACATCCACATGTTCTAGTAATAACTATACAACGACCAGATCGACTGAATGCACTTCATATGCCAGCACATTTTGAACTAGACGCAATATTTAATTGGTATCAATCAGAGCCTGAATTACGAGTTGCAATTGTGAGTTTTTACCATAAATACATACATACATATATATATGTATGCATGTATGTATTTAAATGTATAGTATTTTTTTGGACTGGGAGGTTAATTTGATTTAGTGGTTTAGTGAGTTGATTTTTGTTTATTTTTTAAAGATAACAGGATCTGGTGATAAAGCATTTTGTGTAGGACAGGATTTAAAAACTGACTTTGCTGGTGACCATGTTAATATTAATGATGATAATCAGTCAGTCCTATCTAATTTTCCTTCAAGTGGATTTGGTGGGTTGAGTCGTAGGGTGATATCAAATAATGGGTTGAAACCTGTGATTGCAGCTGTTAATGGAATGGCAATTGGTATGTATATGTTTGATGAATGAATTTGAATTGATTTAATAGATTGATCCATCCATCAATCAATCTATCCATCGATTTATTTATTTTTAGGAGGTGGAATGGAAATGGTTTTGGCAAGTGATATGGTTGTTGCATGTGAGAATGCATTATTTGGATTACCGGTAAAAACATGATGACTATTATTTTGATAAATGAAAGTGTACATAATAAGTTTACAATTTATTATTAAATAGGAAGTTACAAGAGGAGTTGTTGCTTTAAATGGTGGATTGACAAGATTAGTAAGATTTATTGGTAATCAAAAGTAATGATTAATTATTGTAGTTGCTTTGTCATTATTTTTAAATTAAATGAAATGAATAAATGGATTAAAAAGGATATCAAAGAGCTTGTGAAATAGCTTTTACTGGTCGATATATTACTGCGAAGGAATGTAAAGAATTAGGAATTGTAAATCGAATAGTTCCAAATGAACAGGTTTATTTTTTATATTATATTATATTTATTTTTAATTAATTTTATAATTAATTAATTAATTATAAACAATTATTATAGGATGTGGTGTCAGAAGCCTTAAAGTTGGCATCAATGATTACAAACAATTCACCAGATGCCATACAAATCACAAAATTAGCATTCTTATTATCACTTGAATCAGGTTCGATGACTGAAGCAGAACAAAAACTTTACAATTCATCAAAAACTAAAAAATGGATTAGTGGCGAGAATTTTTCAGAAGGCATTTTGGCATTTCGTGAAAAACGTAAACCAAATTGGACAAATTCAAAATTATAAAATAAATATTTTATTTAATAATAATAAATGCTAATCATAATAATAATATTATTATATTGCATTATAAATAATTTTTGCTCACATACACTCTTGACATAAATAGTAATAATTTATTTGATTGGTTATGTGAATTATTTCTTTTGAAGTTTCTCGTTTAATTCAATATAGTTTTTTTGAGCTTCTTCTTTAGAAAGACCTAAAATTAATATATTGAATGGATAGATTAGGGTGTAATCAACAAATATTATCAATAGATACTATTAAGAATACTATCTACTAGCTACAATGATATAACGAAAATAAATAATTAAAGAGACCTTTTCTACTCTCCCAAGCCTTCCATTTAGCTTTGGCTTCCATACCAGAGAACATACCAGGTTCAGCTAATATAATGTAATATATGAATTATTAGAAATATGATTATAAAAAAATGCTAAATTCCATAATAATAATAATTTTAGTACCTGTAGTATTATCACCTATGGTAGCTTGTTTGAATAAACCATAACCTTCTAATTTCTCTTCATTACTAAGTTTCCCACTAGAAGCAAGCTCTCCAAAAGCTTTAGCAGCCTCATTAAAACTAGCCTAAAATTGTTCCATTACCCCAAACAATAATTAATAGATGATATATATATATACATGTAACTAAAAAATAAATAAATCAATGATAGTATACGTTATCAGTAGCCATATTCTTTAAATTAAAATAGTAGATAGATAAGATTTATTTTTATTTAATTTGGAATAATTTGATTTTTTTTTTTTCCAAATAAAAGGAGAAATAAATTTAGTTATCACTGTTGTATGCGGGACATTGCAGATCAATATAAACGTTACACGAATAAAATCGTCTACTTCAAAAAAAAAAAATCACCGTTTTTCATATAGCAAGCGATTTTCAACCATAATAAAATTTTTAGAGCCAGACTGGGGCTTTTAACAACAGTTAAAAGAAAAGGTTAGCTTAAATATTGGTTATTCTACGCCAGGTCGAAAGCGTTTCTTTTCTTCACACTTATTTTAAGATTATCGCTCAATTAGTATGCAGACCAAAGCAAATTCAACAGCAACAGTTGTGCCAAAGTGTTATCTACAAAGTCGCTTATAACTACTTGGAAGGTTGTGTTAGAAAAATTTTGCTTTTAATTATAAGGGACTGATTTATAAGGTTATTAATTTATTTAGAATTTTAAAATTACATGGTCAAAATTTCAAAATAATAATAATAATAATAATAATAGTTAATTTATTGTTTGATAATTATGAATACAAAGAATTGGAGAAATAATAATTAACAATAAAGAAATTTATTTATTAATATTATAGACCTTTGGCACAGTACATCAAGCAAGGTCTGAATATTTCGGAATAAAGCTCTAAAGGATTGTGGTGGTAGTGATGGTAATTATGGTGTTAGTGGTGGTAATGATAGTAGTGGTAGTGATAGTAATGGTGGTAGTAGTGGTGGTAATGATGGTGGTAGTGGCAATAATCATAATGCCATGTATACAAGTTGGTAATAAAAAAAATAGGAATATTATTATGAATATATTTTGTTAATATTTAACTTATTCCAAATGATCTAATAATTACATCAGGAAAATAAATCTCATGTAAACTTACGTATGGTTTAAAACTGACCAGCATTATGTGGAAATGTTAACAGAATTACCAAAATATCGACATAATGCTGGCCAATTCTGAACCCTACGTAGGTTTGTGTAAGATTTATTTTCCTGCGGTCCCGTTTACTTCGTCGAAAATTGTTTCGTCGACAATCACTTCATCGACAATCATTTCGTCGACAATCATTTCGTCGAAAGTTCATTTTGTCGAAAATTATTTCGTCGACAGTTCATTTCGTCGGCTTATGTATCGTACTAATGATAAATGAGGTGATGATAGTGATGGCAACAATATCGACATTGAATATTTTAGCATTGATAATAATTATTGTTTTTTAGTAGAGTGTGTGGATCAGACAAATTGGTAATATTCCTTTCATGATACATAAATTTGAGTCATTCGTATACTTGCAAACTAATTAGCACTCTGATTTTACCTGAATTTTTCTTTCTTAATTACAATCATACAAATGCAAATTATACTAATAATAAATAAATTAAATGGTAGTAGTAGATACTAAACAGTGCAATGCATATGTTACGCTAAATCATTAAATTGAAAATTAGTTTTTGATATTATTAAAATCGTATGATTAAATGGGTCTGACAATCAAGTAAGGTTTCTAGCCCAAACTGTTTCTCAAAGCTCAAACTATTTTGTCGATTTGGGTTTTTCAACGTTTTTTATATAGAAGTAGGTATATTAGACCAGAAACCTTACAATAAAGCTATCAGACGAATTTTGTGCTTTAATTACAAAAGTATACTTTAATGATCATATCATGGATTAAAATTTTGTGTTAAAACATAGCTCTAAATCTTTAATTAGTTTCGATTAAATAAAATAAATAAACATTTAAAACCAAAGTTATCCACTAATTAAATTAATATGTTGGTAAACCTATTCCACATAAGCATAATAAATCAATTAATTCACGCTTTTCCAAACATAATTGGTGACACTGTAATACATGCAAATTAACATGAATTGTTGTAGAAATGAACTGTCGACGAAATAAACTGTCGACGAAATAAACTTTCGACGAAATGATTGTCGACGAAATAATTTTCGACGAAATGAACTTTCGATGAAATAAACTTTCGATGAAACAAACTTTCGACGAAATGATTGTCGATGAAATGATTGTCGACGAAATGAATCAGACCCATATTTGATATGTCCAAGCATTTTTTACAAGATCTTGAGCTTAGGCGAATGAATTAATGAATGGGAGCCAACAAGTGAGTGGGTAAGTGGATGGTATTCTCAATCTTCAACCATAAATTACCAATCTAACTTTTAATATATCAACATTCCAAAAAAACGTTTCTTATTAAATTGTTTGCTCATGTTAAAGGCTAGTAATGATTCATGCCAAGATAGTCTCGTTTCTATTTATTACTATACATACATACATACATACATATTTTGGGAATTTATTTTAAGAAATTGTCAAGCATACAAAAATACCAATATTTTCTTTTTGAAGCATCTAATCTTGGTGCAGTAAAAGTTCAAGAAGTTGCTAATGGACCTTTTACTAAATTCAATTTATTGAAAACCCAGAAAGAGATATTTTCAACAAATTAAATCTTTATCTATTTTAATGTTAACACCACCTCCTTTGAACTACAAAAAGGCAAGAATACCTTTATAATGGATGAATTTAAAGATATTATTTGTCCAAAAAAAAGCCATATAAAACTTTACTAAAATAATATATTATGGTAGTGAAAAGTAAAAGAAATAATTAACAATATTAAACAAGAACAATTAGAAAACAAATTGAAAGATTTATTGGTCAAACTGAACAATTACATCAAGTTGAAAAAGACTTAAAAGAAAACACTTCTAAGTTAGAAAGCTCTCTATCTTGGCATTGAAAAGAAGTTAAAAAAAAAAAGAACTAGACAATTATTTATCTCTAGCAATTTTTGGTAGTGATCTCCCCTTATCAATTGTACTTTATCAATTTTTGTTTATGAATTACCATCTAGAAAAACATTCATTATCAAAATTGTTAAATGATAAATATAATGAAATTACTGTAAATATTAATAATCAAATTGAAAAATCAAAATATGGCTGTATAACAAGTGATGATCGGATAAACAACCATAATGAATCAATTGTTAATTTCATTGTTACTTTACCAAAACCACTATTTTTTGAAGATGAAGAAATTGACAATGACTTGGATTTCAATTATAATGACAATAATTATGATAGTGAAAATTATGATTATGATAATGATTTTGATGAATTTATTAATTTAGAAGACAGTAGTAACAATCAAGAGTTCTATGAAGATGTATAACATAAGTTTATCATACAATTATAACATGTTATATACATCCATAATACCAATGCTCACTTTGTCTTATTTTGTTGCAGCATGTCTCATATTAATATCGCCGATTTTTATATATCATTATAATGATTACTTCAGCAAACCAGTCAAATCCCACGGTTGGTTACACATTTTATAGTTTTTTTATATACCTTCTTCACCTGGATCGAAGTTTTATAATTAATTTCTATTTAGAAAGAGCCTTTCCAACATAATTGGTTCATTTCTTAAATACTTTTACTTTAATAAGTGATTATCCTTCTGTTTTTTTTGTATACATTAATGTTAATATATAAAGAAAGTAATGACGACAATAGCCCCCCACGTTTTTCAATCGCGAGATCCTATATATTACCATCCTTGGAAAAGATGTTCAGGACAAATATCTCTCCTGTATAAATTGGATCCAATTATCGTGGAACAACATAAATAAATAAATATAAATATAAACATTTTAAGGGTTTCAATATTAAAGATTAATCATCATTATTCTCCTTATAAAAAATCGTTATATATACCTTATTACCTTGTAATGATATAAAAACAAGAACAAAGAGCTTTAAAAAAAATTATAATATTTTCTGTTTCTCTCTAAAAATACATTTTTAAAAAAAATGACTTTGTCTAAAAACAAAAACAAAGCCAAAAACAACAACAACACCACCAAGGACAACAACAACAACGATGATAATGATAATAACAGCAGCAGCAGCAGCAATGAGAAAAAAGTCCAAGAGTAAGTTTTTTTAATAATAAAATAATCATTGACATATAACGATAAAACTAATAATATTATTATTGAATTTTTTCGAAAAGATTATTATTAAAAGTGGGAATGGTTGGAGATTCTCAAATTGGAAAAACTAGTTTGATGGTTAAATATGTCGAGGGATCATTTGATGAAGATTATATTCAAACTTTAGGTAAAAAAATATGCATGTTTAAATGTGCGAGAGAAAAAGTTTCTTCTTGAATAATACTGACAATAGATAATTATTATTTTTAGGTGTGAATTTTATGGAAAAAACAATTTCTCTAAGAAATCACCAAATAACTTTTAGTATATGGGATCTTGGTGGTATGTTGTATTACTAATAATTCTTTGTAATAAATACTATAAAGAATTATTGGTAAATATAATTAATAATATTATGTAATAATTTTTTTAGGACAGCGTGAATTTGTTAATATGTTACCATTAGTTTGTAATGATGCAGCAGCTATCTTATTCATGTTTGATTTATCACGTAAAGCAACTTTAAATAGCATCAAAGAATGGTTTAGACAAGCCAAAGGATTTAATAAAGTAAAATATTTATTTATTTTAATTATTAATTATTTATTAATTAATATTAATTAATTACGGAATTTTTTTAGGGTGCAATGCCATTCCTTATTGGTACAAAATATGATCAATTTGTACTTTTTTCAGATGAAGAAAAACAAGCTATTACAAAACAGGTTAATTTCCATCTTTATTTCAAATTATTTACTATTCCTTTTTCTCTTTAATGATTTCCTTTTTCTCTCTATCAGGCTCGTCGATTTGCCAAGGCAATGAAAGCATCATTGATATTTTGTTCAACGTCTCATTCGATCAACATTCATAAAATATTTAAAATAGTATTGTCAAAAGCGTTTGACATCAAATGCACGATTCCAGAGATTAACGAGGTTGGTGCCCCAATATTAGAATATATTAATAATACCTAGTACTTTTTAATTTGTAAATTACTTAATAATATTAGTTGTTAAATATTTGTATTTTTATTTTTGTTATATATATAATTGCTCAATAAAGGAAAAATATTTTTTGCACATGAAATTTAAATGCCAATAAATAAGTCTTAACTCACATTTAATTATAACAATGAAATATTGGCCAATAACCGTTAGCTCTTTGTATAGACGTTCAATTAGTAATAACTTTTAACAGTATAAATAAATAAATAAAATTTTAAAAGTTGCTAATCAATTCAAATTTTTTTATTTGATCGATTAAAAAAATCAATTTATTAATCATTCACTCGAATGAGTACTCCTATATATAATTGTTAATAAAATACGAACATATTAATAAAATGAAAAGGGCTAGGTCACATGTACAACGTATGATTGGACAGCGCTTCAATAAATCTGTTTTATTAAAAGTTTTATTGTTATAACTTACAAAGCTGGAGAGTTGTATTTGTAAGGTATAAAATTTAATGCCTTTACATGTACAAGTTTATTTAACATCATTAATAACTAAGATCACAATTCTATTTACAAATGTCCATTTATTTGGAGACATTGGCTTTAACTGCAAAACTTTGTTCTTACAAATTAAAATTGTTATACGAATTTATTTAATGTCTAAATTGAAAGAAATAAAACTAAAAGTCATTTTTTATTAAAATTTATTTTTTACTAATTTATAAACTACATAATCCTCTATCAAATGAGCTTGATTAAGGCCCAAGTCTATTTTCATAGACTACATTGCTATGATTATCAGCAATGAGGTTCATTATTAATATTGTTGCATAATTGTAGATCAAAAAAATCTACTAGCATTTCATTAAATGCTATATTTTTCCAAGCAAGTTGCCCATTCAGGTTTTTTGACTTATTTAATATTGAGCCATTAATTTGTCTTCATTTACCTTAAAATAAAGCTTTTATTTCATATTCCTCATCTGGGAACATACCCTCCTTATTCTAGCATATCCATCTACTAATTCTTCAGTTTCCTTAATCTTAATTTTCATTATAACCACAGTTTGTTCAATATTATAGCATTTCTCCTCAAAAATTGCCCTTGAAATAGTGACATTAGCCGTTTAAAAATCCTTGGCCGGCTAAGCCGTTTACTACCTAAATTGGTAATTTTATTTCTATAACCAGAAGGTAACGCGGAAATCCATTACCAAATTTAGAGATTATGTATGCAGATTATTATTAGCCAGCTAACATCCACTACTTTGAAAATCTATCTTGAGAACCACAATGAATCAATTCAAAATCGTGAGATGGATTACTTATCTCAATCCAATTAGCCAGTAAAGATTTCATTTCTAATCTTAATAATCTTCTGATTCTTGGACCTTTTTGAAGTAATAGCCTTGGTTGCCATTTGTCAGCATGGTTGTAATATTGAAATATATTTCTTTCTCAATAGTCTTTTTATAGGTTTGATTTTTTCATTAAAACCATTTGAAGAGATCACATTAAATCTTATTAGCAGAATAATATTTCAAAAGTGTTTTCAATTTAATTATATTATCATTGTTCCACACGAAATATCTTCTAGTTTGATTGATTTTAGTTTTTTATTTTTTGATAATAATGTCCTAATTCAATTGCATTTTTTTTCTTCCTACTTCTTCTAAATTTTCAATTTGTTTGATTCCCCATCAAATAATATGGTTCCAGATATCAATTTCATTTTCTACATTTAAATCATCTCTTTCCAATATTGATCAAATTGTTGATTCTTCAATAACTTTATAACCATCATCATCAGAATCAAAAAAAACAATTCAGGATTTTCACAAATTAATTTTTTAAAATTATCTTGAAGCATGCTAAATGATAAATGATATTGTGATGAAATTCTATGAACATAAATTAAATTTTGTTTAATCCATTCATTTTTTTTAACCATTAAATAATTCTATAAATTGTCAATCAATTCATAAAAGCATAATTGATCACAAGTTCAAGAATTTCATCTGGTTCCAGCTATCAACGTCGATGGTTCCATTATAAATATATCTTTTGAAAAAAAATTTTTTTTTATTAGATTTATATTTAAAGATGGTAATTATATTAATTATATATATATATATATATATTATAAAAAATCAATAATAAATAAATAAGATTATTATTATTTACGTTAAAAGAATCTCAAATATTTTTGAAGAAGTATCTTTTATTTCCAATAAAATTATCCATTTTCTGATCTTTTCACCCAATTATTTGATAACGCCACCTTAAAATAAGATCTTGCTTTCAAGATGTTAATATGCCTTGAAAGCTTTAATATCCTCCTCTCCAATTTTAATCTCTGCGTCATAATAATCTGATCCACTCAACAAATCTGTCAAATCATCTACAAGTTTAATAATATGTTTTTAATGGTAGGGCATCTTCGTTGGAATCAATAATGTTCTTGATTAACAAGGTGGCATTTTCCAAAGATGTTATTAAACCTTTTAAAGAATGTTTTAAAAAAATTGACCATTAATTAATAAGAAACTAGAGTGGCAATAACCACCACCATTCTTATGATAAACACTTACTTCTTGTTTCAAGTATATTGTCTTTATTTTTTTATAAAAAGAAAAAATACGCGTTTAAAAAAAAAAATTCAAAAATTATTATTGGAAAAACAATATGACAAAACGTGAATGGTGTTCCTAAAGAAGAAGTGTTAATAACTAACCAAGTACTTTTTTTTTTGTTTGCATTGATATGTTTTTAAATATTTTAATTGGAATCAAAAGGCAGAGCAGATCTTGCTGGGTAATTATAAGATTCTTATCAAAATGGTAACAAATGAACAATTGGTATTTGCTTTGCGTAATAGTTAGTAATATTAATATTATGATCACATTACAAATGACTAAATTTTGATCCCTGAAATTCTTGGTACATAGACAAACTCGATAAATCGGATTTGGCTTAACTCGGACAAAATTTCCGGCCCTTGTTTTTTATATTTAAAAATCTCTTGATAAGCCGGGCACATATATAAACTCTCGTTAAGCTATAATAAATGACTCTTGATAAGTCGGTTCACGTGATTTTTGTAAATCTTTGAGAGATCATCTTTATTATTTTTAGTAATGTATGAATGATCCAAATGTATACATTATTTTGGATAATATATTTAATATCAATTATATATTAATATATTAATATCATTCTAAAAATTTATCTTAAATATTGAAAAATCAAGGCTGAGAAGAATATTTGTCACCAGTATTTGATTAACAGCAAACAGTGAATTATTTAATAAAGAAGTGGAATTATCAAAGTTTATTTTAATTAATACTACTTTTTAGCCACAAAACTGAAAAATTACCAACCTTTTTTCGTTTTAGATTGAGTTTTTCTTGGATAAATATTATTATAGGCTTTTAATGCCTTCACTATTAATTAACTTTTGTTCCAAAAAAATGTAAGCATGAAATTAAATGAAAATGTAATTGTAAGTTATAACATATTGATGCGTAAAATCAGTGATGTTAAAAATTTTGATCCCTGAATCCTTTGTAATGCAAATGTTCACTTTGTTGCAGCATGCAACAACACAAACAGTTAACCAACTTTTGATGAGTAAATTCAACTGCGCCATATAGACAAATTTGTTAGATTCAAAATAATTTCATTCCTCACATAATCATCAGCTAGTAAGTTTTTGGTTTGCTTTTGTCAATGTTTTAAGACATGTGGGCGAATTTGACTCAGTCTCTTGATAAGTCAGTTTTTAACTAACATATATATAACTCAGTAGCTGTAAATCGGCCACTTAACAAAGGACCAGTGAATAAATTCGACTGCGCCTCGTATATGTCCGCAGTAACTTCCAAATTTGGTTAACACGCGTATTATAAACTATATATGCGGTCATGTTTACATAACAAAATGGGGACTGGCAACAAAGAACTTTCTAAAATAATAGCGTGTAACATAATTAAATAATGACCTGTCTTAAAAAAGAAAAGACAGTAATAGTAATAAGCACACCATATGATTATAAATTATGAATGAACGAGTTATCCGAATTGCCGAATTGAGAGGAAAAAAACCAGCTTCTCTCAATACAATCTAGTATGGATATTTTATTTATGTTTATTTATAAATAATAATAAACAAAATTTGTGTAAATTGTAAATAAATTAACACAAAATTATCATTATTGTAATTTTTTATAAGTCACATGTTTCGATAAGTCGGCCAGCCCATCATGATCGAGACTACTAGTGTACGAAACAAAATATTTTTTTTATTTTACAGTACATCCAGCCAATAGAAACAATAGAAACTGTTCAAACTGTTCAAAACTGTTCACTTTGTTTGTAGTATACCCAATAAAAAAAATATTTTTAAATAAATAGGTAACTGTTTTTATTAAAAAAAAAAATAAAGCAACAATCACACATTATTCCTCTACTCTCTCAAACATTCTTTTGCTTACAACATCCCATTCTCGCAAAAAAATCAATAGATTAAAAAAGATTTAAATCAACATATGCATATATATTATATATTGAATAGAAAATATAGAAAATAATTAAAAATTAAAAATTAAAAATTATAAAAATTATAAATATAAAATTCTTTGAAAAATGGAATTACCAGATCATGTAAGACATCATGTAAACGTGGCAGTGGTTGCAATGATACTTGAATCAAGAACCGGTCATAGTAATAGAAGTAGTATGTATGGATCATCAGTAAATAGTAATTTCTCTCAGGATACAAAAAGAGGCAAGTTTTATTATTTATTTATTTATTTAATAATATTAATAATGATCATTCAATCAAATTGGTTAATTAATTATCATTTTTACAACAACTAGCATCAACAGCGACAGCAACAGCAACAAACACAACGGGAGAAATGTGGACAATGAGTGATAAATTACACGAGATAATATTTAGCTGTCTTGTATCAGAAGAATCTGTATTGAGGTTTGTTAATTGGTTTTTTGATGGAATAAGAAAAACATTCGATGATAAAACTCTCTTTCTCAATAATAACGTTAATAATGTCAATAATGGTGATGGTAACGTCAAGAATATAAACAATGATGGTAATAATGACAACACCAACAAAATCAACAATATCAACAATGTAATTAAATTCCCAACAACATGTTTTCAATGTAATAATAACTATTTAATGGAAAATTGGTGTTATCAATGTGAATCATTTCTATTCCAATCGAATTTTCATAAATGGACATCTGACAATAAAGAAATCGACTCGTTTATTAGAGAGACGCAATTGGAAGTACCAAATTACTATAAATTTTTAAGATATTTTGGAAATTATGAAGAAGAATTTCAAATCATCAAAGAAATAAACACGACTCCAAAAAATGTATTATCCGAATCCAAATGGATCAGTAATAATAACAATAGATTTAATGGCACATTGAAACAGTGGGTATATAATACACAATTAGAAATTATTTTGGATTATTTAAAATTTAATAATAAAGAATTATCGGAGAAATTAAATAATGACAAATTAGACGGTGAATTATGGAATGATTTATTACAAGATTTTATTGTTAGAATGAAAAAAATATATGAGATGAGAAAAACTTTAAAATTAAGATTTGCTGATCATGATGATGATACCAAATTGGGAAATGACGGTGATGATGGTGGTAGTGGCAATGTATATGGAAACGGACAAGTACAAGGGATACAAATTAAAGTAAATATTTATTATTCAATTGACACATATCAATTTATTTAAACAGCTCTAATATAAATTAAATTTTTATAATTAATAGAGAAAAGAAACAAATAGATTCTTTAAAAAATTATTTAAACTTCCATTAAAAAAAAAGAAAAAGGTTTTTAATTAATTGATTAATTTAACTCTTTACTTTTAATCCTTGTATTTATCAATTTTTAAAAATTTTTTTTTAATTACTAGTTGATAAATAATCAGGTGAGAAGGGATTCATCAACAATCGCAATCAAATATATTACAAATGTACCAAAATCAACATCACCGTTTAATGATGATGCTAATAACGATGAAGATAAAAATAAATTAGTAATGCTTAAACAAATTTTAAATTCTGAAAATATTTCAAAAGATTTTATTACTCAGGTTAGGAAATAAACGAATATATCTATAATGTATATATATATATCTATCTATAAATATTTATTAATTTTTTTTCTATTATATATATCAAATATAAATATAGTTAAAAAATTATCACTTGAACATAAATAGTGACAAAATACCCCAATTATATGGTATAACACGGGAACCCATAACAAAAGATTATGTGCTAATATATCAACATACAAATTCCATCAATCTAAATCAATTTCTATCAAAATATCATAAAGTTTTAAGCTGGGAACAAAGAATTAATATATTATATGATATAATTAAAGGATTGAGAGACATACATAAAGCAAATTTAACACACAACAATTTAAATCCTAATAATATATTAATATCTTATAATAATAATAATGGTGATGATGGTAATAATAATAGTAAAAGTAATACCAACAATAATATTAACAGTAATGTCAATAATGATGATGATGATGATAACAATAATATTAATAATAATAAAATAAAAGTTTATATAACGGATGCAGGGTTAAATAATTTCAATAAAGATCAACAACTATATGGTATACTGCCATATATTGCGCCTGAAATGTTATATGGTGACGAGAGTAGTAAATCATCTGATATCTATAGTATAGGAATAATAATGTGGCAAATATGTTTTGGAAGGGTACCTTTTAGTAATAGATTACATGATAATCAATTGGCAATTGATATTTGTAACGGTTTGAGACCTACAATTAATGCTAATATTAATAATATCAATACTAATAATAATAGCAATAATAATCTTAATAGCAGTAATAGTATTGGTAGTAGTAATAGTATTGGTAGTTATAATAGCAATAATAGTATACCTGATTGTTATATAAAGGTAATGGAAAGATGTTGGAATGCAAATATCAATAACAGATCAAATATTGACGAATTGTTTGAAATAGCATCAAGGTGGAAAGGTTACGACCTAATAATATCTGATTCTAATACTATCTCTATCGCTATCACTACAACTACAACCACATCTACAACCACAGCTAATAATAATAATATCAATGATAATAATAATAATAATGGCAATAATAATTTCAATAGTGTCAATAGTACTAAATCAAAAACACTAGCTAATAAAGCAGCCAATGAATTCAAACAATTTTTAGAAGCTGAAAAATTTCGATTAAATAAACTAGGATTTAATCATACGATCATTAGTCGTAGTAATAGTGGTAGCAATAGCAGCGATAGCAGCAGCAGCAGCAGCAGCAGTAATTGCAATAGTAATAATGATGACAGCGATGACGACGACAATAAAAATAAAACAATGGTATTGGAAAGTAAATTTCTAAGGCTTCGTGATTTACCAATTCCAAAAAATTCATTACCAATAGAAAAATCAAGAACAAATTCAGTTGATGTTACCAATGATGCTATAAATAAAAATCAAGATAATCAATTACAACAACACCAAAAGAAAGATACAGATGATGATAATGGAAGTGGCGGTGATAATAATAATAATGGAAATGATGATAATAATAGAAATGACAATAAAATTAAAATTATAGACGATTTTACAGGTAAAAAAAATTTATGTTTCCTGACAGATTAATCAATAATTTATGAGTTAATTAATTAACGATTTTCACTTTATTTTGTAATAGGTTCATCAAATAATAATAAAATAATAATATAAAAATAAAATGGTTTTTTTTTGAGAAAATATATTTTATTTATTTATTTATTTATTTATATTATTTATGTTGTAAAAATCTTTTTGTTTTTTTAAATTTGAGTGGTAATGTATTATTTAAAAATAAATAAAAAAATTAGGTATATAATAGTTTAAAGATGATAATAGATTTTATGAAATAGAAAGTATTACCAAATAATTTGATTATATATGTATATCAAAAAAATAGTTATAATCTATATAGACAGCTTTGAAAATAAAAAGATTTAATCCTGGTGATTATTTAGTTCATTCATCCTCAGAAATTTCTTCACACATTCCATAATAATAAAGTATGGGAAAGCGATCGACCTAAAGAAGTTTACTTTTTTTCCCAAAAATCAAAATCTTTAGACACATTAATTTCTACTGATTATTACCAATGCTTCAATGCTACTCTCAAATATTCTGTTTCTAGAAATTCTTGACCTTTTGGGAAATTCCGAATCATCAATTAAGATTCTAATTTGGTGAAATGATTTGTAAACCTTTTGCGTCCGGTTTTCATCAAGTGAATGACAAAAGGATTTTAAATCTACCATCAATTCCTCCGTCGCGGATCCAAAATCACGTAATAAAAGATCTTAGATTATCGCATCTATATATATATTACTTTATATAAAAACTACTAGTACCATTTTTAGATATTCACAAATTTGGAATGTGTTTTGTTGTACGGGAAATATTCGATCGTAAAGGAAGGTTCGTTGCGACTTGGAACGTTATTATTGTTATTACGATCAGTTATATTCAGAAGCGAAACAGAATCCTGAATCATTGCTCTACCACTTTATTAGACTGAATTTTTTGGAAAGGATGAAATCAAAACCAAAGTGTCAAACATTGTGATATGCCATTTTTGTTGTGCTGGCTTGTGTCAAAATGAAAATAAAAAAAGTTGAAATTTGTTGAACAGAAACAGAAATATTTCTATTCTTCAAAAATAATAAATCTTGATAGCAAATACCATGTATTGCATACAATTGAACAATCATTCATTTTTGTGAAGCAAACACTTGATTGGAAATCAAGATTTTTTTTTTGTATGATATCGGCCATTAGGTTTTCATCTATCTCTGGCATTTAGAATATCCGTAATGACCAAAAACTAATGGCCATGTCTTGGGAGCCTTTAACCCAGACCATAAAGCGTCAAAAGGATTCATCACATGATGTATTAACATTTTCTGGTCACAAGACCAGGAATTCGAAAAGGCTATTCCATTATTACTATTATTGGTTAATTAATAATAAATGAACAAAAAATAAACCAGTTTTGACCATTTAAAGAATGGCGTACGGTCTGAATAAAAAATCATTGTTATTATTTTATTGTTGCCCTTTGCTGAGATTTCCTTTTTGGAAAAAGAAAATAAACAAAAATCCCGTTAGTGAAAAAACACAACTTGATCGTAACTAAATTAGAATACATTTTCATTCCCCCACCATTTCAAAGTTATTCTTTGGTGTTGATTAAACTTGGTTAATTTTTTTCACCCCCAATCCCAACCAATTTTGGAAATTATTGCGCTTTTTTATATATTTGAAAAGAAAAAAATCTGGTTGATTAAAACGATCTTTGATCTGGGATAAATAAATAAAATGAATAAATGAATAAACTAATTTATCTTTCAAATATTTTTTACTCACTCGCTTATCATCTTGCATTATCAACTTTGACTTTGACAATAAAAATAGTAATCTTTTTTCATATCAAAAAGCAAATATAGAAACAATAATGTTTGTTTATCAAGTCATCTATCAATGGGACACATACACTGACTGTGTGGCCGTGTGTCGTGTAAAAGATCAGGAAAGTGTTCAAAATGAATGCTGCCGACAACAACATGGTCGATAGAATAGAAAGAACAGAATAATGTCTATTGTATGTAAGTCTCTGTTAGCTTCTGATTGATTATACATAAGTAATATGTACATTTAGATGTATGTATGCGTATATACTTGTTATCCATACTCAAATCCTTAAAATTCCACACCCAATCCCATCTCATATCCCATATCCCATATCCCATATCCCATATCCCATATCCCATAACTCATAACTCATATCTCATATCCCATATCCCATATCCCATATCCTATTAATATAATTAACAAAATGTATTGTATTTTTTAATAAATATTATCAAACGATTAAAAAATAGAAATAAAAAGAAACTTTTTTTTTAAGATTTAAAAATTTCTGCTTTCCAACAAATTTTTTATTTAGTATTAGGGTCTGTACTCGGAAAATCCTTGTGTTTTTTTTTTGACTTTTTACTCCACAATAATTTTTAACACAATAATTTATAAATTGATGAAAAATTGAACCTTGCTTGCATAGTAGAAAAATAAGATTAAGACTTGGAATATTTTCTCTATAAAAACATACATGTATACCAAAAATAGATTTTTTTGTCTGATAATAATAATTTATAATAGTCACATAACAATTCTTTCTTGATAATACATCACCAGACCATTTACCATAGATCTATTTTTTGGAAAAGAAAAAAATTAATTAATGCAATGCCGTTACTAATATCAACGATAAAAAGGTTTCAACTGAAAACGTTGATAAACAAACATGAAATAAGATCAAAAAAAAAAAAACAGAAAATAAAATGAATCATCTTCGTATTTCATCAAAATCATATATAGGACTTCTTTATTTGAACATTCTCTTTCATAAAAGATTTTTGGTCATCATCTTCATGTTTGTTTTATCAACGTTTCAGTTTGCTCCAAGAAATAGAACCAAGCTTGAAGGGGTTTTTTGACCAACTCTATTTAGCAGCTCGGCCATATGAACAAACAATGAACCATATGAAAGAGATTAATGGTGTTCATGTGTTATCTTCTTGCTTCATTAAATAATACAAAAATTGACTCTTTTAAGTTCGATCTTGTATTCTATTTAGATTCGGTAGGTACAACAAGTCTTGGGGCAAGAGCAGTAGATCGTAAAAAAAAGCAAGTTGCATATGAACACGAGAAATATGTAGAGAATGCAACCACAAAATATTCAAAAAGTGCATTCATGTTGAATGTTGACGATTATCATAGCATTCACGTCCGGAGACAATCTAATACTACCACTATATCAAGCACGAAATTAGTATCCTTTGATTACTAAACTTCATCTAATGGTGTTAATTGCCTTCTTTAGTTTGCGAAATAACCAATCGTCACCTTCCAAGAGGCTTTGTTACTTCTAGGAAACCACCTACAAACATTTTTTGCAATTACATAATTGTGATTACACTAGCTATACTAATTTGAATAATTGTAGTGTATATATTCACGTGTGGACATGGTTATTACAATAATTGCCTACAAAAGTGCCAATCTAAATGTTTGATATCTTGGACTATCTTCAAGTCGAAATCAAAAAAAAATGTCAATGCACTAAAAGAAAGTATGACGAAAGATTAAACGAAAATGAGATTATCGAAAATATCGAAAAATATCGAATCAGCAATAGATGGT
This sequence comes from Entrophospora sp. SA101, assembly GCA_958430865.1. Lineage (NCBI taxonomy): Eukaryota > Fungi > Glomeromycota > Glomeromycetes > Entrophosporales > Entrophosporaceae > Entrophospora > Entrophospora sp. SA101. Next base: position 28,157 of record CAUDNR010004110.1, read on the forward strand.
GCAACAACAATGGAAATTTTATTAGAAAATGCAAAAAAAAAACATTTTTTTAGTTGTAAATTTTGTTTTTATTAAATAAATTTGTTTAATCGTATATCTTAAATATTGGTTGTGTTTACAATCATTTCGTCGACATTCATTATATTAAGGTTATTTTGATTATATCGAGAGATATGGTCAAGAGAAGAATTAGGAAGAGAATTTTCTTCAACCAAGTCGAAAATCAACCCTTTAAATACATTTTCAAGTAGTACAATTTAATTATTAGACTATTACTATTTCAAAGGTTTGTCGTATGGTTGCTAAATTCGAACCATTTGTTAACGAAACAACTGTTGGTGAAGTGATTGTTGACAAAATGAATCAAACCAACATTTATTTTACGTTATCAAATTCACGATTAATCAACAATTGCACGGGTTAAAATTTTGTTACCTGTTCTTGTTCCTTCATTCAAACAACGTTCTGGTCTTGGGGTAATTCTTGTTACTATTATTTAATTCTTTTATCTAACATAACTTTATTTCTTTTCATTTCCCATTTATATTGACACGTAAAACTGCTTTTTCGAATTATAATAAACACTTGTTGTGTATGAATTTGATTGATTTATTTTTGCTTCCTATGTTGTAAATAAACATTATCATTTGCATGAAAACCTTATGCAACGTAAAAATTATAATAACCAATAATAAAAAATAAAAGATAAAAGTAAAAAAAGAGTTCAATTTATAATATCACCACCAAAAATTAAAGTAATAAATGAAGCTATCAAAGAGCTAAAGAGCAAATACAGCCTTATTTACTATTTAAAATAAAACAAAATCAACCAACAGTTAAAAACAATGATATTGACTGTAATAACAAATAAATGATGAAAATACTTACATGCTATTCATTATTTAAAATAAAATAAAAATTAATAGTTAATATATTTACAAAACAATGATATTGGCTTTAATAATAGCAAATTATGAAAATGCTTATGGACCTTTTGTTGGAACTTTTGCTAGACACTTTTGTAATACTTCCAATGAATCTCTTATGCCTTGATAAATAGGGAATTGGAACATCATAAATTGGTTCAAAAGTTTTAATTTTGTTGTCTAAATCAATATTATGATTGTTATTGATAAATTCCAAATCAACATCATCATATATTAAATCAATTAATTACTTTAGGTAATCTGCATAGATCTCCCGTAGTTTTTCTCCATTGCGAAAAAAAATCATTCACAAAAATCTCACAATGACAACGTTGTGCGCGAATTTGAAATCTGCGTTGAAGCTCAAATTAGCCTACCCGAAATTTAATTAATAAATTTCAGATTGACATAAAAACATCTTGGTTGGCTATAAATTCACTCAATCTTTAATTTTAATGAAAACCTCAATTAATTCAGTATGTGCAGCACATCTAATCTAATATGGAAGGTATTAGATATATAATTACAAACAGGGGAAATCAAATAATAAAATCAAAACGCTTTTGCATAAACTGTTATAACTCAACATTCATATAAGATTTTTAATTCTGAAAAATATTTTGAATTCGCAGGACATATTTCTACAACATAACAGAGCCGTACTCTAAAAAGATTTATTGACATTGTGTGTACTTTCATACTACAAATGTAAAAATCATAATAAGCAAAGAAAAAAAAAGCTCTGTTACGTTATGGACAAGGTTTCTAGGAGTTTTGATATTTTTAATTTTTTCTGTAGCTATTTTGTTTCCAAAATTATAAACGTTTTAAGATTCGGATTATTAAACCAATCATATTTACTATTTAAAATAAAACAAAATCAACCAACAGTTAAAAACAATGATATTGACTGTAATAACAAATAAATGATGAAAATACTTACATGCTATTCATTATTTAAAATAAAATAAAAATTAATAGTTAATATATTTACAAAACAATGATATTGGCTTTAATAATAGCAAATTATGAAAATGCTTATGGACCTTTTGTTGGAACTTTTGCTAGACACTTTTGTAATACTTCCAATGAATCTCTTATGCCTTGATAAATAGGGAATTGGAACATCATAAATTGGTTCAAAAGTTTTAATTTTGTTGTCTAAATCAATATTATGATTGTTATTGATAAATTCCAAATCAACATCATCATATATTAAATCAATTAATTACTTTAGGTAATCTGCATAGATCTCCCGTAGTTTTTCTCCATTGCGAAAAAAAATCATTCACAAAAATCTCACAATGACAACGTTGTGCGCGAATTTGAAATCTGCGTTGAAGCTCAAATTAGCCTACCCGAAATTTAATTAATAAATTTCAGATTGACATAAAAACATCTTGGTTGGCTATAAATTCACTCAATCTTTAATTTTAATGAAAACCTCAATTAATTCAGTATGTGCAGCACATCTAATCTAATATGGAAGGTATTAGATATATAATTACAAACAGGGGAAATCAAATAATAAAATCAAAACGCTTTTGCATAAACTGTTATAACTCAACATTCATATAAGATTTTTAATTCTGAAAAATATTTTGAATTCGCAGGACATATTTCTACAACATAACAGAGCCGTACTCTAAAAAGATTTATTGACATTGTGTGTACTTTCATACTACAAATGTAAAAATCATAATAAGCAAAGAAAAAAAAAGCTCTGTTACGTTATGGACAAGGTTTCTAGGAGTTTTGATATTTTTAATTTTTTCTGTAGCTATTTTGTTTCCAAAATTATAAACGTTTTAAGATTCGGATTATTAAACCAATCATGCGAGTAATTCTGAAAAAATATTTTAAGCTCGCAGAACTGTATAACAGGGCCATATTTTTAACATTGATGTATTTTCATACTGCAAATCTGCAAATGTAACTTGTCATAAATTCTAATACAAATTTAAAAATCAAAATAGTGTTGTTATGTTGTCGACAAGGTTCCTAGGAATTATTAAAACCATTTGATCTGCATGTTTGGTATAAAGCCTTACTGATTTTATTATGATTATATTTATTATATCTAACGCCTCAATCTAATATGTTCAATTTATATTAATATTGACTTTAATTTATTTGGATAAGCATATCGTTTATTAGTATTAGCCTTTTTAGTAATTTCCGACGATCAAAAGTTCAAGTGATTAGCGTAATATTAATAATATTAAATGTTTACATCATCATCATATTAATACATGAACTGTTTATTTACGTAATTTTATATTTCCAAAGAAATAAAAGTTTAGTCACACACAAGCATTGAAAAAACTTTTTTTTGCTTGTCAGTTGAACAATTTGAAAAAAAACAAGCGATAAATAATTTATAATTAGATATCTTTATTTTTACAATTTAACGTCTCTTTATTTAAAATAAAAGTTTTCATTACGACAAAAAAAAAAAATATAAATAAATAAATAATGACGACAATTACAGATTTCGCTGACGTAGATGGTTGGATTCAACATCTGATGCAATGTAAACAATTACCAGAAGCCGATGTGAAAAGATTATGTGACAAGGTATTTAATTAATAGGTCTTTTAAAGTTTTTGAAAAAAAAAAATTTTTTACCTACAAATTTAATTAATAATGTTTAATAAAAAAAATTGTTGCGCTTTTAAAAATTATATTTGAAAAGTATTACTACTAATAATATTATTATGGCATTGATAAAATAATAATATTATTAACATTGTTAATAATAATTTATTATTCACTACTTACGACACACACACACACAGGCTCGGGAAATTCTTATGGAGGAATCAAACGTTCAACCAGTTAGATGTCCAGTAACAGTTTGTGGTGATATCCATGGGCAATTTCATGATCTAATGGAACTATTCCGTATTGGTGGAAATTCACCGGATACTAATTACCTTTTTATGGGTGATTATGTAGACCGTGGTTATTATTCTGTTGAGACTGTTACCCTACTTGTTGCTCTAAAAGTTAGATATAGGGATCGTGTTACCATTTTACGAGGAAATCATGAATCAAGGCAAATTACTCAAGTATATGGTTTCTATGATGAGTGTTTAAGAAAATACGGTAATGCCAATGTCTGGAAATTCTTTACAGATCTATTTGATTATTTACCTTTGACTGCGCTAATTGATGAACAGGTTTGTACTAAAATATTAATATTTATATTTATTAATATAAATTATATTCTTGGGGAAAAACAGTTATTTTCTTTGATAATTAATAACCTATAATGATATTTACTTGTTTATTAATTAATTAATTAATTAATGTTTATGACAGATCTTTTGTCTTCATGGTGGTTTATCTCCGTCTATTGATACCTTGGACCACATCAGGTCTTTGGATAGGATCCAAGAAGTTCCTCATGAAGGTCCAATGTGTGATTTATTATGGTCTGATCCAGATGATCGTTGTGGTTGGGGAATTTCTCCTAGAGGTGCTGGCTATACCTTTGGACAAGATATATCAGAGGCATTCAATCATAATAATGGCTTAACATTAATTGCTAGAGCTCATCAATTGGTCATGGAGGTTACTGTTAATGATAATAATATGTGCAGTTATATATCTATGTTTTTTAATAATAATAATAATAATAATGATAATTTATTTAAAATATTAGGGATATAATTGGTCGCAAGATAAAAATGTAGTCACAATTTTTAGTGCTCCTAATTATTGTTATCGTTGTGGCAATCAAGCTGCAATCATGGAAATAGATGAACATTTGAAATATACGTTGTAAGTTTCCTCTATCTAAATGATTATTATTATTATCAAAAATTTTTTTAGAAAAATTAAAAATTTTCTTTTACCTCAAATTTTAGTTTGCAATTTGATCCTGCACCAAGAAAAGGCGAACCACACGTAACTCGTAGAACACCAGATTATTTCTTGTAAACTAATAATAATAATAATAATAATAATAATAATAATAATAATTTAATAATAATAATAATAATGACAATAATATTAATATTAATATTAATTATTACTACTGCAACTACGTAATACTATCATCGTAATGTTATTGTTTTTCTTTCCTTGTCACAATAATCATCAATTATCGATTAAAAACATATTTAATTAATCAGCAAAGATAAATTTAAATTTATTCCATTAATTAATCATTCAATTCAATCAATCACTTATTAATTAATTATTGTTGTAATTTTTTTCTTTTTTTATTTTTTATATAAATATTATTTAATTTTTCCATTTTTTTAAAAAAAATATTTAGAACTTTTAGAAATAAATAGGAAATTAATTTTGGTTACATAAGAAAATAATGTATCCATAATTTCTATATATTGATTCAAACCGAACCGAACCGAATCAAAGCACGAATTGGATCGAATTTCGTTGATTTGTTCGAGACTTAATATTCTTGTTATAATTTATATTTCAACAATTGAACTCGTATAGTAATAGGGCAAGTGTTGAAAAAATCATGTTACGAGAAAATCATTTTGACAGGATTTTGAACATATTTAGAAACTTCTTTGCTTAAATACTTTTTTCTATCAGCAGATAAACCCATGGGATTTTTTTCTTTTCAAAAAAACTTGGTCTATATTATCTAAATTTTTAGTTATCAATTAAAAGTTCTGCATCAATAATCAAAATCACAATTCTTGTCATCTGTATTTGTTTACAAAATTCTAGTGACTTCTAATGCTTCTTTAACCCACCAATTTTCTATTAATGAATTCTTTGTCCGAGTCTAAAATATCAATATAGTAAACACTAATAATATGATTGCTTATTCAAAATCAAAAGACATGGCACACCTCAAAAGGATCAAGGAATTTATTTGATCCATTATGATATTTTTATCTGGTGATTCTTATTAATGATCTAGAGCAATTCTAATGTCATTTTCTGCTATTTATCTCTGTTCAAACAAGTAGTGTACAGTTTGATAAAAATCTATGGCTTTAATGCACCCAATTTATCCCAAAATTTAATCTATGTTGTAAAAAATTTGGTGGTGGTGGATAGGAAAATTTTTGCATTTGACTTAAAAAAAATTTAAACTATGCAAAATTATTATAGTTTGGTCACTCATTTTTTTTTGTGGTAAATTTTTACAATAAAAAAATCTTGATAATCTTGAAGTAACTATATCTAAGCAGTTTTTTATATCCATAGAAGCAAGACAATTCCTTTAACATGTTTTCATAGGACCCCGATCTATGTAAGGTTAGTGATGGATTAGTGCCATGGTAAAAAGAATTACCATTGCAAATACCCAGGATTATTCTATATATTGAATTATTGAATTACTAGGATATTAATATGATAAATAGCAGGTAATAAGAAAATCTTGGGATTTCAAAAAAGTGTTAGTTGTTTTATTATTATTTATTATAAATTTTTCTTCTCTCAATTGGATATGGCCAATATTTTCTCAAAAGAACCTGCTTTTTCTAAAATTTTTTCATAAAGTTATTACCACAATATAAACATTTCTCACCAGCCATCAAAATTGATTTAACAAATATTGAAGAAGAAATTGCCTTAATTTCATCATGATCACTCCCACCATTACTACCACCACCACCAATTCTCTTGTTTTTTTTTTTAATATCTTTTTGATAAAAACAATGAATGGAAATAGCTTTATGATGACATAAATTACAAGATCTTGAATATTTTGTTTTCAATATTATCAAAGTTAGTGAACAACAATCTATTAGAAAAAAATAATATAAATTTTTTTGGTAAAAATATTATTATTTATTATTACTAATATTACAAATATTAAATATTATTTTTACCTAAAGAATGTCCATTTTCACACATTCCTTTTAATCCTGGTATTATTGAATAATGTGAAATAATAAATAACAGCATTATTAATTAATTAAGAAATAATATTAATAATAATAAAATGTAATGACAACAGTAAAAAAGTAAGGAAAAAGGATATTTGCTTGACAAATAGGACATAGATCTCTTGCATTTAAGTTGATTGATTGTGATTCATTATTATTACTACTGTTAGAGGAGATCAAATTGGTGACTAAAGATATTTCATTTTCTAATGATTCAAATATACCATAGTTTTGACTTTTTAAAGAATCCAAATATTCATATGCAAATTTTGTAATCTTTAATAAATTCTTATCTTCTGAATGACATAAAAGTGACAAATCACATAATCTCAATGTGAACTTTATATCTGCCTCTTTAAACAAATATATTTAGAACTAGAAATCTTTAGTTAGATATGTTAAAAAAAAACATATTGATTGGATAGTTGCTCACCATTAATAGTCAATCCGGATTTCATACAATTGACAATGAGTAAAAGAACATTTTTCAAATAATGATTTTCAATTTTCTTCAAATAATCAGTAATTATTACTCCAAAATGTGCTTTTTTCTTATCTGAAATTCCTAAATTCTGGGTTTTTTTGGTTACCAATTGTAAATAATAATTATTAGCATCATTGACGCGTTTAATACATTTATAATACATTTTTAATAATAATTATAAGACTCACCACAACATTTAAAAGTAAATAGATTATTATTCTAAATGAATTTATTAAACCATTCGCATATAATCTATCTCTCAATTGTCTAGTAATTTCATTTAAATTAATGCTAATTTTCCCCATAAAAATAATTTTTTTTTAATTAGTAAATCTAATTTCCATACAGTTATATTATATTCCTTAAATTGATTACCTTTTTATTAAATATAAAGATTCAATATTTGTTAATTCTTCATCATCTTCGTTGCCATAATTATTTAGATATAAATTGTTATTATATGATTGTTTACAAATTGCAATCAATTTTTCAAGTAATGAATCTGATTCAGTTTCATTTTCCGGGTCACAAAATTCCAAAATATCCCATAACACATATGAAATTGAATTTCTAAGGACTAAATATATCATATATATAATATAAATACAAATTATAAATTATAAAATAATTATCAATCAATATAATCAAATAACATGTAATATGTAATAAATATTTTCTTACTAAAATATTTGTCAGATATTAGTTCTTTAATTCTTGAAATCAAAGAATCATGGGTTTCTTCATTATTATAAAGTATGGTTGGACAAAATATTAAATGTGAAATCTCGCTATTATTTGTACGATATTGCATATCAGCTCTTTCCAACCTAATATTAATTAAAATTAAAACTAAGCCAAATGATTTTTTTTTTCATTGTAATGAATTTTTAAGCCATACCAAAATACAATCACCGCAAAGATTCCATTGCAAGATCCATCAACTCCAAGAAAAATTGGTTCTTTTTCCAACCAATCATCATCATCATTGTCAATACTATTCATTTCTACTTCATCATCCATATTATCATCAATGAATACATCTTCGTCATTATCTTCACAACGTTCCTCCTCTTCATCTTTTAATTCTTGTTCTTCAATTATATTAACTAAAACTTCATTAATGCAATTTGTTAATTCATCATCTATTTTTAATCCATTGTTTTTTGTAACCTCCAATGTCCAATTATTTCCATCCATTGTGAAAATATGTAATTTGGATCCATCATGACTCCAAATTAAACCTAAAACAACCATTAATTGAGAAAATATTATTATCATAATTAAATTTTGTATGATTAACAAATATTAACAAACTCACCCGTGAACATTTTAGATAAAGAAACCATATAAACCATTGGCATTCCTTGGTCAATACTAATCAACAAAGACTTTGATGATGATGTCCAAACATAGATCTTAAGCCCTTTAGCAATTGCCAATTTTTCTTCACCATTATTCTACATAAATATATTATTATGAAAAATGAAAGCTAATTTAAAGATTAAATTATTATATCACTTGTCACCACAAAGAGAACACATACATAATTATTGCACCATTTAATTATTGAAGGAATTCGATTATCAGAATTGAAAAGTTCAACTTTCAATATAATAGAAATTTCTTCATCTTCCTTTTTTATTGGACTTTTTGATTTATCAATCATAACCCGCCATAAGTATACAGAGCCATCATCACTTCCAGTAATAAGACTTGATGCATCTTTTCATTTTTATTAAAATAGTGAAAATATATATTTTATTAAATCTCAATTAAGAATAATGATTATAATATTATAAATAATAATTATTACTAATCAATCTCCGATCAACCAATTATACTAACATTTATTTTCATCACAAGAAATCCATTTTGACCATGAAGTTATTGTTACCCATGATTTATGTACCGAATCCAATGTATCCAAGTAACTTAAATAATCATCACTATTTTCATCTTCTTTAAATTTCCACAAAGTTACGCTTCCTCCTTTACTGCCAACTGCTATAATTGAAAATGAATCATAATTTTCAGTGATACATAATGGTGACCATGAAACTGCTATTGATTGGTTTTTTTATTTTTTTTATAAATAAAAGGAGAAAAAAATTTTAATGTTAATCAATTTTTGATGAACAAAAATTCCTTTAAACAATAAAAATTCTATTGTATAACTTTAATTACAACCTACAAATTGAT
>CAUDNR010004110.1:40123-67195 GCA_958430865.1 Entrophospora sp. SA101
TTGTGCTTTAATTACAAAAGTATACTTTAATAATAATATCATGGATTAAAATTTTGTGTTAAAACATAGCTCTAAATCTTTAATTAGTTTCGACTAAATAAAATAAATAAACATTTAAAACCAAAGTTATCCACTAATTAAATTAATATTTTATATAGTAAACCTATTCCGCATAAACATAATAAACAATTGTTATCATCAATTAATTCACGCTTTTCCAAACATAATTGGTGACACTGTAATACATGCAAATTAACATGAATTGTTGTAGAAATGAACTGTCGACGAAATAAACTGTCGACGAAATGAACTTTCGACGAAATGATTGTCGATGAAATGAATCAGACCCCTTTTTTCCCCGTATATTTTCTTTCAAAGTATTCTTTTTTACAAATTAAACTATTACATTTCATAAAATCAAATTGTCTTTATATACATATACGAGTTGTGTTGAATTGATGTTTTTTCGAATTTTTGTCTTTGACATCTTTAGTATCTTGTTTGAAGCAACACAAATTGATCAATATTGGTACTTTTACATAGCACACAAGACAGGCTTTGTAAGTTTTAATTTTGTTTTCTATTTTTATCACTTTTAAATATTTAATGATGAAATTCTTTATTGTTGAACCACAATAAATCGATCACTAGAGTTTGATGAAGAAGAAGTTGTTCTTTAAATAATGCAATTTTCTATTTACACCCTCTATCAATTAATCCCGTTAGAGAAAACTTAAAGGTAACTATAAAAAGATGTTGTACGAAAAAAATTGTTTGTTACACGATATTAAGTTCTCCGCAAAGAAAACAGGTTTTTAAACGAAAATGCAACAGAAAGTTTAGATTACCATTATAACATGATGATGTTCTGGCGACATAGCATTATAAAATCATGCGACTCAATCACATACATATATATTCGTTCGGAGCATCAAAATTAGCACTAGATAGGGCATCCTATCGTGTATTCATGATCAATGATGCATTCTTTAATAAACATAGACTATATCATGGCCAGATGGTGTATTGATAGGGTGTAGTCTAATAAGTATAACAAAAACATATAAATAGACCCGCTACCCCCACTTGTGAATCAAAGAATCGATTACTTTTTACGTTTCATTTGAATTCGAGGGTCGAAGCACGTCGTTGCATTCAAATGCGAGGATCTATATATTCATTTGGAGCATCAACATAAGCCGGTCATACTATTATTTTATTCGTTGCGTTGAGCAAAGAATTTATTTATTTAAAAAAAAATTACACATACAAAGGGAAATTATCCACGAATTTAATAAATTTAATAAAAGAGCCTTTGGAAAGAAGAATCCTCATGTGAATCAAAAGTTATTTACAAATTTCGATTGTTAAAAACATCAATTAAGATTTTTTTTCCCAATTATAAAAAAAATTTTTTGTCCTGATCTTTTCTCGTATTTATTTATTTATCACAGAACAAAGGTCAATTGGATCGATTAGATTTTTTTACGTCTATCGCTATGGAAGAATAAGCTTCATGTAAACATCAAAAGTAATTTACAAATTTTGATTGTTAAAAAAAAATCAACTAAACTTCTTTTTTTTAATTTTTTGAAAAAAAAATCCTTTACAAAGATTAATCAATGGGATTTTATTTGTTTTCTACGAAAGGAATTAAAAACAAAAATTTTCCTATCCAGATCATCCACTATCTCAAATGATAGATAACGAACGATAGACATCACGCAAAAAACATCTAAAGCAAAAACGATTTTTTTTCTGTCAAAGTATCTGCTTCCCTCAACCCTGATGCTTTGAACAAAAATAGATAAATTTTTCGGAGCCAAATAGATAAAAATGGGAATTCGCATGATACGGTGATGTAAAAATAAATACAACCATTTATCACTTTTGGAAAACGAAAATATGTGCAGCAAAAAAAAAGAAAAAATGGCTTGTTACAAAGTTTTACACCTTGATTTTAATCTCACCCTTCTCCAACAATTCAGTTGAGCAACAAAATCTTTAGGAGATTCGTGATTCGTTACCGTAACTGCACTGAATTTACCATTTAAAGTCTTAACGAGTCTTCTTTGCAGCGAAATATTTCCCATACAACCAACATTTCAAATTTGGTAAAATTAAAATCTACGACATTTCATTTAGAAAGAAACTGTAATAGTAATAGTAACACTTTTATATATGTTAAAAAGGAAATAACGTAACTGTTATTCCCAAAAAAAAAAAAAAATCTCAACTCTTATTCATTAAAATACCAAAGTCAATTTTATATTTTATATTTTATATAACTTAATTTCCAAGAGAATGCAAGTTTGAAAATGCAGCTTCCATCACATCTTATTAAATGGGTTTGAAAGTCCAAATAACCAAGACAGAGGAAACTTGCCCAATAGAGAAGCTTTAACCAAGGAAAAAATAATCCAAACTAAATTTAGTAATAATAACTTGGAACAAGAAAGAAACACACAGAAAGAAAAATGGAGTTGAAAATCAACTAAAAGGTGCATAATCAAATTGAAAGAACCTTATCTATTTTGTAAGTTTTTGAACCAATTACTCATGTGAAGGCTATCAAAGGATAATATAATTGGAGCAAAAAATGATGGCTCACTTTGTTGTAACATGCACCAATTAATTAATTCTAAAATGTTTATTTCATTGAGTAGGGCTTTAACCCTTTTCTGAGTGGGGAATAAATAAATAAAATTATAATGTCAAAGAATTATTATTATTACATGTTGCACATGATGCAAGCTTGGTTTCTAAAATAATTGACAGTACCAACCAACAAAGCATGCTAAACTTCATTCTCGCTGCCTAAAATATAATCAAACTTAAGAAATTTGAATTAGGCGATTGTAACAATTAATTAATAAAACTTATATCATGTTATATATGATATATTATTTTTATATACTATTTATTATATTTCCATAAGTCAAATGAAGTTTGTGGCTTTTTATTGGAAATTCTGAAAACTTCATATTCATCAATTGAAAACACTTTACAATCTGTAATACTAGTGCAGTAATCATCTTTTTGTGCTGAACAACTACCACTCTCATTGAAACAACCTTTCATACACAAATCCTTGTCACCAAAACATGGACCATAATTATTACCATTAAATCTTATTGCATAAAATGAACGTTGATGTAACACTCTACTCAACCTGGCATCTTCTAATTTCCACCTATTACCAAATGAAAAAAGAAAACTATCCTCTGTGATTTTATAATCTATACTTGTTGTCCACATCATTGGATTATATCCACCTACAATCTCGCCAGTTTTATTAATTCTCATCACCACTAATGTTCTTGCTATATCATCACATTTCCTATGGAATGTCTCAGTGTCGAACCCGTCCTGTGTGCCTCTGAGCAACAATCGAAATTGATAAGGCATCTCCTCACAAGTGTAAGATTTTTGATCTAGTCTATCAATCCAACTTGATATCAATGCTATATGATTTGGTCTTAGCAATGATGAATCAAATTGAAATCGTTTTGCTTGAACAACCGGTAGTGGCGGAGACATTGGATTCAAGTGGTAAGTCATTATTTCTTCAAACATCTTATCAGGTAATATATATCTAAACGGCCATATCTTATTATGAAAATCAGTCGAAGAAATTTGAGAGATGGTGATGAGAGGTATTAAATTGTTCAAAGTACTGGCTAACAAGTCAAAGTCTTTTTTTGCCCAATTATTGGTGGTGATGGTGGCGGTGGTGGTCATCATCACATTCACATTATTCGCATTACTATCATTGTTGTTGTTGTCATGTAGTAATAAATATGGATTTTGTGCCAAACCCCATTTTAAAATATTATTCCATAATTCAATCTCTTCAATTTCTAAACCATCTAATTTTAAAAATTCGGATAATGTTTTTTCATCCATGCTTAAGAATTCAGTAGATGCAAATAGATACTTTATTGGATCTTTACAAATCAATTTTATACAATAATCTTGTAATTTTACACATGATTCATACTTGTATATTTTTTCCCAGACTATTATTGAATTTTTTTCTAACCATGCAAACCCATTTACTAATAAATCATTTTGTATATATTCTGACAATTCTGTAAGTAATAATTCATCTGACGCGATCAATAAATCAAGTGCTTCCATAGTATCCAGAACTTCCATACATACGCTTCCACTATATATAAATCTGTTCAAAAAATTTTATCATTAATTAAAAAAAAATTATATACATATATTGTTTTGTTTTTTCCTCTCCCCTCTCTCTCTACCTTAATATAATCTCGAATATATTTGGTTTGATATTTGGTTTAGAATAAATTAAAATGTTTCCATCTTTTCTGGCCCAATTTGATGATAAAGCTGTTCGAAAATAAGGTGATCTTGCTTTTAAAATAATTGAATGTGCATAAAATGTTTTAAAATCGGGTTTCTCTCCAACCTCGATCGAAACATTATATTCTTCTACATCTTCCAATAAGCCATTTATGTCATTTGCTAAAGTTGATACAAATTTAAATGTGTTTAATCTATTCATTTATCAAGTTTATTTTTTGCTTGGTTCGTTCGATTGAAAGTGAATTAAATGAATAATCAGAGATTGATTGTGTAGTACAGTTTTTTTTTTTAAGGCAAAAAACTCAGTGAACAATTGTTTTGGTTGTACAAAGTGCTACAATCCAAATATATATATAACTTATATATTATTATTGAAAATCATCTCACTCGGCCTTTAGATTTTATCCGATTTTAACTTAATTTGTTTTGCTTAATTTTTATGAAGTTCCTTAATAGTATTTTCTAATTTCTGATTCAGTTTAGCAATACCATTCTCTAATTGTTGATTTTAATTCCTTTTTATCTTATTCATTTTTATTGTTTATTTTGTGACTGCTGGCTAAATTCTTGATATTTCGGCTCTATTGATGATAATTAGAGTTGATTTAATCTCTATTTCTCAAACTTTTTTCGACTTTTTGCTTAATCAAGATTACATTATTTTTCATTTTTTTCTTTAAGGCGGTTATTTGTTGGTTCTTTTTATCTAATCTTTCTTTATTCTATTTCCGCTATTCAACAAAATATAAATGAATTTGGACTTCCACTTCTAATACTTAAACTTCGTTTTTTAAATTAGCCATGGCTCTTGGAGCTTTTAGACCCTCTTGATAACAAATTCCAGAAATAATTGTTTACTCCAATAATTCAAAAATGGTTTATTCATTTCTCCACTAGATTCTACATCATTAAATAATTTGTTAATCCCTACTTTCTAGTTCATCGGCAAATTCTCTTTTATTATTATAAAAATAGCCAAGTACACTTTAAAAAATTTTTTTTCAGGGATTTTTCTGTTTTTATGGACATGTAGCATAATAACATAAATTTACTTTTCATATTCCAGTTCTTTTGAAACTCTGTTCTTTTTTTAAAAAAACTCCACACATTCACCACAAAAGCTTGACTCGTAAATTGAAAATTCATTATTTTCATCATCATTGGTCTGGTCAGTTGATATTTTCCAAAAATCATTTGAGCAAAATTTTTTGTCGTAATTTTAAAAGAGGCAAAAGTCTCATCAGCTTTAATTAATACCTTATTCCAATCACAAATTACCTTTAATTTATATACTTTTTGTTGGCTGACTTGTTTGAAGATAACTAATGTTGTTTTTTGACATAAATTTTTTTTAAAAATGATCAATGTTGTATTAAGATCATGCAGGCAGAAATGAAATTTTAAGGAGAAAAAGTACATAATGTCCTGACAAGTAAAATTTTTTTGACAGAGTTGCCCTTGATATGTTTGTTAAATTTTTAGTCTGTGTCTCTTTTCCGTTTAGTACAAGGGTTTCATTGCCTTGTTATCCAAGTGATAATAGAAAATTTTTAGTGGTCAATTTTCTATTCGATTCCCTTCCCAATTGTATGCAAATGCAAATTGTAAAAACCATTTCTGAAAAACTTGTTCGATTGCAAATACTGGTCGAGTATATTATTCAGATATTTATAGTATGGGTGTGTCAATTCGAAAAATTAGTATTGTCATTCGCACATGACCATGGAAGTAAATTCAAGTCTCTGTCTTATAAAAAATTTTGTAAGTAAATGTATGGTTCTTCCATACATTTTCTGCATATTCTATATGGAATTTATACATTAAAAGTGTGCTTTTCCATACATATTTGCCCTGAAAATGTGCTGAAAATGTATACGTTTTTTGAAAAAAAATTTTATAGGGTAGCACTCATGTGATTATTGCTTTGTGTCATCCCAACCTGTGAAACAAAATTGGTGCCTGCAACTGGTACAAAATTCTGCAACTTGGAAGGTTATTGACTAGTTTGGTGTTTTGTTGAGGGATACACCTATTCACAAAAAAAAAACATCCATTTAAAAAATATAAATCCAGTTAATCAAAAAAAAAAAAAAAATCAAAGAATTCATGAAAATAATTAAAATCCAAACTATTTTATGACCTTATAGGTCATTTTGCTAACAAAGATGTATATAATCATGCGGGAATTTTAGTCTATAGGACAGGGAACTAATTGGACAAAAGCTCAGTCCTCTATTCAAAACTATAAATTGGTTGTATCAAAAAAAAACAAAAAAAAAACAAAAAAAAAAAATTAGGAAAATAATTAATTTAAAAACTTTCCTTTTAATATCAGAGCATAAATACAACTACAGAATCCTTAACCCTCCTTGAATTGCAAATTCCCTCCCTGAGCTCAAAATAAGTTGCAGATTCTCATTGCTTTGATAAATCTATAACTTGGTTGCAGAGCCACATTTTTACCCTAGAGGTAGGATCATTCCAGACAAATTTACAGCATTTTCTTGGTCAGGTGTTGTGAAGAAAGATTAGGATTCATACAAGTGTCATTGACAACAATAATACAATCTTTTGATAAACTCCAAGGCCATGCATCACTCCCTGGGAATTTAGTTACATAATTGTGTCATTGAGTGTAGCAGTCAGATTGGCCTTGTATACACAAGGAACATGTGAGAATGACATAATGCCTTCAAGGTAGTGTGTGTGCCTTGAATGTCTGTAAAATTTCCATTAATCAAACATTACATATCTAAATGCTTTTTTTTCAACAGCCAGTCATGTTGCCTTGACATTTTCTTCATTTACTTGTAATTTTAACATTGATATTATTATTGATTTAAGGTAAAATGATATAAATCCTTTTTATCATCAAGAATTTTAATAAATGCCTAGTGAGACATTACAATTCTGCTCCACCCATGTTTTATAACTAATGAATAAATGCTTCTTCTTTAGGACCATACCACACTAAACAACATTCATGTTTCCTCATCTTGTAAAAAATAAATTGTTTTTTCAAAAAAAAAAACACATCAACAAAAAAAAATATAATAATCATTGTACAATCCATATGTGTGTGTAGATCAATTAACATCTTTTTATTTTTAAAAAAATAAAAATGTCTACTGTGAGATTTTAAAGGTGGACTGAAGAAGTTCCGACCTTGTCAATCGATCGAAACCAACTTACTGTGTATGTCACGTGACCATCATCATCATTTTATTCCTATTTTTATTTTAGGAAAATATCTTGTGCAACATTACACATATAGATCATTTAATATTTCTATATTCCATACAAAGTGCACGGAAAATATATGGAAAACCATACATTTTCTGACAAAATTTTTTATAGGAATTACATACATACATATTCATTAAAAGCATCAAAATTAACACTAGATGCGAAGAAACTTAGCATCCTATCATGTATCATGACCAATGATGAAATATTTAATAAAAATAGACTATTTCATGGCCAGATAGTGCATTGATAAGGTAGTCTAATAAATTGCAACAAACCATATAAATAGACCCGCCGCTTATGAACCAAAAAATCGGTGCATCAGGTTTTCATTTACGTTGGGTTCGAATTTGAAGGTCGAGGCATGTGGTACCGAAATGGCGTTCTATGTATGATTTGGTTTTACACGTCACATTCAAATGATAGGTATCTATAGGTTTGTTCGGAAAATCTATATTAGCCAGTCATATTATTTTTATCATCATGTCAATATTTTTTTATTATTTTATTAGTTGCGTTGAGCAAAGAATTTATTTATTTTTAAAAAAATTACACATACAAAGGGAAATTAACTGTTCACGAATTTAATAAATTTAATAAAAGATCTTTTGCAAAAAGAACCCTCATGTGAATCAAAAGTTATTTACAAATTTCGATTGTCAAAAAAATCAACTAAACTTTTTTTTCCTAATTAAAAAAAAAGATCTTTTGTCCTGATCTTTTCCTCGTGTTTATTTATTTATCTCAGATTAAAGGTCAATTGGGTCGATTGTATTTTATTTTTTCAAGTCTATCGTTATAGAAGAATAAGCTTCATACAAACATCAAAATTTATTTACAAACTTTGATTGTTAAAAAAAAAATAAACTAAACTTTTGTTTCTTAATTTAAAAAAAATCCTTTGAAAAGATTAATCAACGGATTTTATTTGTTTTCTCTGATTAAAGGTCAATTGGATCAATTTGATTAACATCAAAAGTTATTTACGTTAAGCCTTTTTTTCTAATTAAAAAAAAACCCCCTCTTTGCAAAGATTAAATCAATGCATTTTGTCTATTTTCTACGAAAGGAATATAAAAAAATAAAAATTTTCCTATCCAGATCATCCACTATCTCTCAAATGATAGATAACGAACGATGGACAGCAAAAAACATCTAAAGCGAAACATGATTTTCTTTCGGTCAAGTAACTGCTTCACTCAACCTTGATAAAATTTTCGGTGCCAAATAGATAGAAATGGGAATTCATATGGTACGGCAATGTAAAAATAACCACAAACATTTATCACTTTTGGAAAACGAAAATATATGCAACAAAAAAAAAGAAAAAACGACCCATTACAAAGTTTTACCCTTTGATTTTGGTCTCACCTTTCCCAACAATTCAGTTGAGCAACAAAATGTTTAGAAGATTCGTGATCCGTTACCGTAACTGCACTGAATTTACCATTTAAAGTCTTAACGAGTCTTCTTTACAGTGAAATATTTCCTGTGCAACCAAGCATTTCATTTTATATATGTTAATTAAAAAGGAAATAATGTTACTGTTATTCTCAATAAAAAAAAAAAATTCCACTCTTATTCATTAAGACACCAAGTCAAATTTTATATTTATATTTTATGTAATGTCACATGTTAACCAATTATCGTTGTTATCATCAGAAAGAAAGGAATTTATACATAAAATTTATGTTGAAATAAATGAAAATGCAACAGTTAATTCTGGTATTGAAAGTAGAAAAGATTATTTTCTTTCGTTAGTTGAAAAAAACAAGGAGCTTTCTGAAAATGAAATAGAATATTGTAAAGAACAGTTTATTTATGAGTTTGAATTACATAATGCATTGTACAAGTTGGGCAAACCAAAAGAATGTAACAAGTGTAAATTGACAAGATACACTGATAGGTTCTGTGAAGGTTGTATCAGTTTACAATTACAGAGGCTTTTCACCACTTGGACAACTGGAAATAACATAGTTGATGATTTTATTCGACAATGTCAAATGAAATCATCCCTTCCAGGATATATTTTAGAATGGATACCTTTTGAACAATTTGAAAAGGTAACAAAGTTGACAAAAGGTGGATTTAGCTCAATTTATATTGCAAAATGGACAAGAGGAGAAATAAATGATTATGATGAAAATAAAAAGAAGTTTAGTTATATGGGAAGGCAGAGAGTAGTATTAAAAAATTTAAACAATTCAAGTAATCCAGGAAAAGCCTTTTTTGATGAGGTTGGTAGTTTTCACTTAAATAATACTGTGTTATATAATACTAATTGATTTTATATTCAATAGGCAATAAATTATTGTAAAATTAAATCGATGGTGATTGTTCCTTGCTTTGGTATAACTAAATTCCCAGATAATGGAAATTATGCAATTGTTTTAAATTATGCTTCAGAAGGAAATTTAAGGGGTTATTTGCAAAAAAATCATTTAAATTTAACATTAAAAAACAGAATCATAATCTTTGGATATTTGTGTGATGCATTAAATCAGATACATGAAAAAGATTTAATCCATTGTGATCTACATAGCGGTAATATACTTATGTCGGGAGGTGGTTGTTATATTACAGATTTAGGATTATGTGGACCAGTTAATGAAAAGTCATCAAATAAAGTTTATGGAATCGTATCATATATTGCACCTGAGCTACTTAGAGGTAACAAGAACACAAAAGAAACTGATATGTATAGTATTGGGATGTTAATGTGGGAAATATTTGCGGGTCATCCACCATTTGATGATAGAGCTCACGATCATCAGTTGATTTTTGATATATGTGAAGAAGGTCTACGACCACCAATACTACCTGAGATGCCTGAAGATTATGTGCAAATGATGCAGAGGTGTTGGGATGTGTATCCATCAAAAAGACCAACTGCTAGAGTGCTGCTTGATTTTTCTAGAAATAAACGTAATAAAATTATTAATGATAATAATGGTAATAATACCACTAGTAGTCGTAGTAGTGCTTTGCAACAAGCACACAAATCGCATCCAAATGCATATCATACAAGTAGTATCTTAGATGAAGAGATTGCTAAATCTAAAATTTATACAAGTAATGATAGCTTGTTAAATAATCTTGATTTTAACTCTTTTCTTTAAATGTTGATTTTAACAAAGGTGAATAAAAATTTCATTATTAATCAATTGGAAATTACTATACATTAATCATTAATAACAATATTAATTAATTAATAAACATTAAATTCTAGTAACAATAGTAAAAGAAAGAATAAATTTATTCATTATAATTAATTATTTTTTTTATTTTTTATTTTATCCTTAATTTGTTTCTTAAATCATAATAATATTTTGAAATAAATAAAACTTTTACAATTTTTTGATTCTTGTTAAATGGTGATGTTGCGAGGTCTCATTTCGGTTAATTAACAATTATGGCTTAACTTTTGGGCCACTCTTGTCAGTTAAAATAAATCAAAGTGAGTTTGCAATAAGTGTAAATGATTGAAATAAATTGATCACAAATGAATAAAAAGAACTTTATAGCTTTGTAAAAGGGTCACATTTTTTTATTTATTTATAGTTACTTGGTACCACTAAGTGTGTTCACAGATTCGTCTAGGTGCAAGAAAGAGGCAATAATTGAGAACTAAAGTAAAATTTTAAACTAATTAATTGACAGGCACCAAATTACTTGACTTGTTTAACAGCCTTATGTTTATGATTACAATAATACTACCAGTATTTTCGATTAACATTGGATGATACTCCATCACTAGTTAGACCAAAGCAAAATGTAGCTTTTTACCAAAGCCCCACAATCGTTACCTTTTATCAATGAATTAACCAATTACATTTGTTGCTTTTATCAAAGTACTTTAAACAAAAAAAACAAAGACAATGTTCTTATTTTTATTTTTAAAAGTTGATTAAAATAATGATTCTATCACAGAGTTTTATTTTATTAAAATGTTAATTATCTGTCGTTTCCCTCTGCTTTTTCGAACAAAGACCAGAAGTTATTCACTATTACTATTCAAGTATAAATACAAAGATGATGATGATGGAAATTAAAGGTTTATTATTATTGTAAAGTAACTTAATCAATCAATATTGATATTATAAAAACTTCCATAAATTCACACAGTAATTTGATAATTATAAAAGCTTTTTGCGTAAAATTTTCATTTGACAATAATTTTGGCTCTGGAACATGAAATACACAATTATCTGAATCCCTTATCTACCCGACCATGTATTAATTGTGTATGATGAAACTTTTGACTTTAGTCATTGACGTAACTAAAGTATTGACTAAAGGTAGTTACTCCCCAGGGCCATTTTGTCGATTTGATCAAAGTAAAAGTCCTTGACGTAAGTAAAAACTCTTGATGTAATTAAAAGCACTTGACGCAAGTAAAAAACACTTGATACAAGCAGCAGTAATGATACGATAATCATGGGAGAAATTAAACTACTTTTTTCCCCGTATATTTTCTTCTCTTTTACAAATTAAAACTATTACATTTCATAAAATCAAATTGTCTTTACATACATATACGAGTTGTGTTGAATTGATTTTTTTTCGAATTTTTGACTTTGACGTGTTTAGTATCTAGTTTGAAGCAACACAAGTTGATCAATATTGGTACTTTTACGTAGCAGGCTTTGTAAGTTTTAATTTTGTTTTCTACTTTTATGACTTTTGAATATTCAATGATGAAATTCTTTTATTGTTGAACCACTATAAATCGATCACTAGAGTTTGATGATGGAGAAGTTGTCTTTAAGTAATGCAACTTTCAATTTACACCCTCTATCAATTAATCCTATTAGAGAAAACTTAAAGGCAACTATAAAAGATGTTGACGAAAAAAATTGTTTGTTACACGTTATTAAGTTCTCTGCAAAGAAAAACATGATTTTAAACGAAAATGCAACAGAGAGTTTAGATTACCATTATTACGCGATGATATTCTGGCGTCATAGCATTATAAAATCATGCGACTCAATCACACACACATATATTCGTTCGGAACATCAAAATTAGCACTAGATAGGGCATCCTATCATGTATTCATGATCAATGATGCATTCTTTAATAAACATAGACTATATCATGGCCAGATGGTGCATTTATAGAGTGTAGTCTAATAAGTTATAACAAAAACACATAAATAGACCGCTACCCCCACTCGTGGATCAAAAAATCGATTACTTTTTACGTTGCATTTGAATTCGAGGGTCGAAGCACGTCGTTACATTCAAATGCGAGGTATCTATATATTCATTTGGAGCATCAACATAAGCCGGTCATATTATTATTTTATTCATTGCGTTGAGCAAAGAATTTATTTATTTTTAAAAAAATTACACATACAAAGGGAAATTATCCACGAATTTAATAAATTTAATAAAAGAGCCTTTGGAAAGAAAAATCCTCATGTGAATCAAAAGTTATTTACAAATTTCGATTGTTAAAAAAATCAAATAAGCTTTTTTTCCCCAATTAAAAAAAAAAGATCTTTTTGTCCTGATCTTTCCTCGTATTTATTTATTTATCACAGATTAAAGGTCAATCGGATCGATTAGATTTATCTCTATGGAAGAATAAACTTCATGCAAACATCACAAATTTCGATTGTTAAAAAAAATCAACTAAACTTTTT
Organism: Entrophospora sp. SA101; assembly: GCA_958430865.1. NCBI lineage: Eukaryota > Fungi > Glomeromycota > Glomeromycetes > Entrophosporales > Entrophosporaceae > Entrophospora > Entrophospora sp. SA101. The sequence goes on from CAUDNR010004110.1 coordinate 53,349, forward strand.
TTTTTTAATTTTTAAAAAAAAATCCTTTACAAAAATTAATCAATGAATTTTATTTGTTTTCTACAAAGGGAATTAAAATAAAAATTTCCTACCCAGATCATCTACTATCTCTCAAATGATAGATAACGAACGATAGACAGCAAAAAAAATCTAAAGCGAAACATGATTTTCTTTCGGTCAAAGTATCTGCTTCGCTCAACCCTGATTTTTTGAACAAAATAGATAAAAATGGGAATTCGCATGATAATTTATAATTTTTGGAAAACGAAATATGTGCAGCAAAAAAAAAAGAAAAAACAACTTGTTACTAAGTTTTACACCTTGATTTTGATCTCACCCTTCCCCAACAATTCAGTTGAGCAACAAAATCTTTAGGAGATTCGTGATTCGTCACCGTAACTGCACTGAATTTACCGTTTCGAGTCTTAACCAAACATTTCAAATTTGGTGAAATTAAAATCTACATTTCATTTAGAAATAATAATAGTAACACGAGAACCTTTCTTTATATTAAAATTTAATATGTTAAAAAGGAAATAATGTGACTGTTATTCTCAAAAAAAACCCCCTCACTCTTATTCATTAAAACATCAAGTCAAATTTTATATTTTATATTTTTATATAATGTCAGATGCTAAATTATTATCATCGTTATCACCAGAAAGAGAGGGATTTTTAGATAAAATTTATAACGAAATATATCATAATGCAGCAGTTAATTCTGATATTGAAAGTAGAAAAGATTATTTTTTTTCATTGGTCAAGAAAAACAAGGAGCTTTCTGAAAATGAAATAGAATATTGTAAAGAACAGTTTATTTATGAGTTTGAATTAAACAATGCAATGTACAAGTTGGGCAAACCAAAAGAATGTAACAAGTGTAAATTGACAAGATACTCTGTTAGGTTCTGTGAAGGTTGCATTAGTTTACATTTACAGAGTACCACTTTGACATCTGAAAATAACATAATTGATGATTTTATTCGACAATGTCAAATGAAATCATCCCTTCCAGGATTTATTTTAGAATGGATACCTTTTGAACAATTTGAAAAAGTAACAAAGTTGACAAAAGGTGGATTTAGCTCAATTTATACTGCAAAATGGACAAGAGGAGAAATAAATGATTATGATGAAAATAAAAAGGAATTTAGTTATTTTGGAGGGCAGAGAGTAGTATTAAAAAATTTAAACAATTCAATTAATCCAGGAAAAGCCTTTTTTGATGAGGTTGGTAGTTGTCATTTAAAATAATACTGTATTATTATTATGTAATACTAATTGATTTTATATTCAATAGGCAATAAATTATAGTAAAATTAAATCGGTGGTGATTGTTCCTTGCTTTGGTATAACTAAATTTCCAGATAATGGAAATTATGCAATTGTTTTAAATTATGCTCCAGAAGGAAATGTAAGGAATTATTTGCAAAAAAATCATTCAAATTTAGCATTAAAAGACAGAATCACAATCTTTGAATATTTATGCGGTGCATTACATCAAATACACAAAAAAGATTTAATCCATTGTGATTTACATAGTGGTAATTTACTTATGTCAGGAAGTGGTTGTTATATTACAGATTTGGGGTTATGTGGACCAGTTGATGAAAAGTCATCAAATAAAGTCTATGGAATTGTATCATATATTGCACCTGAGCTACTTAGAGGCAATAACACAAAGAATACAAAAGAAACTGATATGTATAGTGTTGGGATGTTAATGTGGGAAATGTTTGCGGGTCATCCACCTTTTGATGATAGAGGTCATGATCATCGTTTGATTTTTGATATATGTGAAGAAGGTTTAAGACCACCAATATTACCTGAAATGCCTGGCGATTATGTACAAATGATGCAGAGGTGTTGGGATGTGGATCCATCAAAAAGACCAACTGCTAGTGAGCTTTATTATTTTGCTATAGATAAACGTAATGAAATTATTAATGATAATAATAGTAATAATACTACTATTACTACTACTACTAGTGCTTTGCAACAAGCATACGAATCACATCCAGATGCATACCATACAAGTAGAATATTAGGTGATGAGATTGCTAAATCTAAAAACTTTAAAAGTTATACAAGTAATCATAGTTCATTAAATATTCTTGATTTTAACAAAGGTGAATAAAAATTTCATTATTAATCAATTGGAAATTACTATCCATCAATCATTACTAACAATATTAATTAATTAATAGACATTAAATTCTAGTAACAATAGTAAAAGAAAAAGTTGATGAATGACTAATTTAATCTCCACTATAAATTTATTCATTATAATTATTTTATTTTTTTATTTTATCCTTATCTTGTTTCTTAAATCATAATAATATTTTGAAATAAATAACTTTTTACAATTTTTTGATTCTTTGTTAAATGATGATGTTGCGAGGTATCATTTCGGTTAATTAACAATTATGGCTTAACTTTTGGGCCATTATTGTTAGTTAATTGCAAACAATTCGATGCTTGTCAATTAATTAGTTTACGAATTTACTTTGATTCTCGATTACCACACCTAGACGAATCTGTGTGCACACCTAGTGGTACCGGATAACTGTAAATAAATAAAGATGTCCCCTTTGCAATGCTATAAATATTGATATTATAAAAATTTCCATACTTACAATAATTTGATAATAATCTTCAAAGTGTAATTTTATCTACCCGATCATGTATCACGTTGTTAATATTAATGCAAGAAATGTTCGAGTGTAGTAGTAAATGAGTGTGTGAAAACTGAATTTGTATTCAGTAAAAGAACTCCTTTGGGAACAACAGATGAGAGACTGGGGTACACAAGAAAAAAATATAAAATAAAAAATTTAAAGACGACCTTTAAATATCTATTTATATGAACTAACCTTTAACTTACGTCAAAGGGTTTTTACTTGCGTCATTTGGCAACAAAATTGACGTAATAATTTTACAATTTTGTTAAGATTTCGTCAAACAACATTAGCCTCATTTAGATAAATTATCAATATTGTAGATTGGAGCTTACGCTGTTCTTTTGTTTGAGTAATATTCATTTGTAATTTTACCTCGAGTTATCGAATTATCGGCTTGCTTTTATTAGCATTTCTCTTCTTTTCTCACAAACATTGTATAGCAATAATGTCTAGTGTATTTTTTATGTAATAGTAAGAGAATTTTTATAAAAATCATTGTCATAATAATCCAAGTTTAATATGGTGATTATATGAAAAATTTAAAGCTTTAAAAAAAAAAACTTGCACAAGAAATATTCTAAAATAAATAAATTGTTGTAATATATATTGAGTACTGTAACAATTTCTTTCGTCTTAATAAGAATTAATATTATTTAAAAAGTTTAGATAAAGAATCTTATGAAAAAGATTACATACTACTAAGAAATTAAGAAGTAATTGGATGGGAAGTCCATAAATAGATACCTTTTTCTTTTGGTATTTTGGTAATGAAGGTGGTAATAATTATGCATGTGTAAATAAAAATATATATTATATATACATATATTACAGATTTACTTGTGACAATGAACCACCAATTCATGTTTTTGATAAGGAAGAAAATTTGTTGTCTTATTATTAATAAATAAGAATTATTTGATCACTCATTTTTTTTTCACTTCTATCATTGCGTTGCTGTCAATTTTGTCGACGCTTTTGTTTTATCAATAAATGAAGATAGCAAACAGTGTTTTATATTTGTCATTTTCGATGAAATAAGTATTAATCTCCTCGAGTTACAAAAAGACTTCTGCTAAGTAGAAATACTGAGACAACAAAGTTGTTCGTAATAGTTACAAATAAAAACCAAAAATATAAATGTTCCATATACTGGAGGCTCTTCTTAAGCATTTTCTCCAAGACTATTACAATAAACGAAATAGGTTGTATAAATAGTATGCCTATATGTATCATCTTCATATTCATAGCAAAAATATCGTCATTTTATGAAATAAGTTGATTGTAAGCACAGCAGATGACGATAAGGATGTAATGACCAAATCCTGAGCGCTATTTGTAAGAATCTGGATAATATGTCACAGTCATGTGATAATATTTAAAAGAGAGAGGGAATAACAAAATATTTATATAAAAGTTAACTACTTGTGACGTCTCATTTATAAATATAAATAGTAGTTGGCATTGAATATTTTAATGTTCATTTATAAAACTTACAATATTATATATAGAGCACGGAAAACCTATTACAGTTTTAATGATTGATCCTTTGACTTTTGCCATTCAAAAATCTGCGATTGCTATAAAGTTAAGTTCAGCTTACCAAAACATAATTATATTTAAAGAGAAATTTGAATGACACACCATGGCCACACCACGTGATTATTATAATCCAGATCTGGACATAAAGGACCGGATTGTTATCGTTCGTGCTTGAAAACGAAGAGTTCGTCACTGGAGATCCAGCTTACGCTAAGTGTCTAAAGAAGAGTTTATTGCTACTGGACTATTCGTTCATTAAGATTTCTATCCTAATAATGAGCATACCTTTTCCAATTATCAACAATAACTTTTGCGCATTGCATCAATTCAGAACTGAGTCTTTCACTTTTTGAAGATCCTTTTTTATGTAATCCAGCACTTTATCCTTTCTTTTTGCCCCGATTTTGCACAATAATACTCAACTACATTAATCCAAATTCAATCCACGATTGTAGTTACGTGGTAGAAAGCCGCAAGAGCAGGGTGTTGATTCTGTAAACATGTTCATATTTGCAAAGAAAAATATTCCGAAAATGAGTTGAGAAAAGCGAAAAAATATATTTTTCATTGATAAATGCATGAATAATGCACCAATAATTTCATGTATTAATACGGGACAGGTTATGCAATTCCAAAATTAATACCAATACCAATACTATCAATCGTTGTACGATCACTTCATTCCAAGAATGGCATGATTAACGTAAAATGTTTGGTCTCTGCAAAAAAAAATATGGAAAAAATGCTCAACTATTTTATGCCCGCATCTAAAAGAGATCCTGTAAAATATCGTTATGAGCTTCCCTCTGGATTTTATGGAGAAATTACAATCAAGAAATTCATTGGAGGTAAGTATATGCTTGTATACTTGAAGAAAATAGTAGAATGTCAGGGTTATGGCAAAAATGAGACTCTTATCCCACACATTAAAAATTTTGTTGGTTATAGCGATTGATTATAACCAAAGAGGGCGGGAATATGGATACGAATAGTACCAAGGGTGTCAGACGTCTTCTCAAAGAGATAGATGTCAATATGGAATTGGGGAATTACTTTTAATTTTGTCAAAAATCAAATAACATAGTGATTTATTTTATTATTTCCTGATGAAAATTTATTAGAAAAACAATGTAATCAATCATAACAACCTTTATTTTTGATTTCTTTTTTACTTCATCACAACATAGACTGACTAAATCAAATAATGTTAATTCGGATCTAACTGTTTTTGGTCAATGAATAACATACTCATTTTTAAAAAAATCCTTCAAATGTTTTATTAGAGTTAACAAAATTGGATAGAAGAAAATTATCTTATTGATGATAAATCTTTTTCAAATTTCAATGGTGATGTCATCAAATATTGGAAATTTATTAATCAAGAATTATCATCACTGACATTACATATTTTGCAATGCTGCATTAATTCTACATCAGCAGAAAGATTATTTAGTTCATTGGGCTTCTTTCATAATAAAAGAAAAAATATATTGAATGTAAATTTAAATTTGAATTTTTTATGCTAATATTTTCATTATTACTGTTTATTTAAAATAATAAGATTATCAAATTGATTAATATTTTTTTTCAGTATAAAAAAGTTTTGACCATGTCTCAAATCAAAGCTAAATTAATTTGAGCAAAAAATTAAAGAATTACAAAAATTTTTTGATCATTATCATTTGAAGAAAGTGGAATAACTATGATATTAGATGATTACAATGATTGATTGTGACCTTTAAGATCAATCAATTGGTAGAAATGTTGAAAATGGCGAAGGTTGGAAAAATTTGATATCAAGTTGGATTGAAATGACAGATGAAGGAAATTTTGAAGAATTTGATTTTCAAAAAATTTTCCATTAAATGATCCAAATATCTTACAAAAGTCACACCCAGCAGATGATAGTAATGCTAAATGAAAAATGGAAGATTCGCTTGTAAAAGATTTGGAACCTCCTTTTTACTATGAATTTGTTGTAGGCATATTTTATATATAATAACATTTGAACCTTTTTATTATTTGAATTTTTATATCACGTGATATAATTGTATACAAGTTTTTTTTTGATAAATTTTGCCGCCGATCGACATAATGTGTAAAACAACTTTCAAAAACAAAATTTTTTGAGCGGATAGCCTAGTTAGTATAATATACTATTAACATAATAACAACAGATAATAGAAAAATATACATTCAATGAAACATTTTCTAGCTACTTGCCCATGTTATAAACAACAGCACTAAGAGCATCGAGTTTGTAACATTAATCGAGCGTTTGCTTGCATTCTTTTTATTATGAATTGTGGAAAGGTCTATTGGATTTTGATTATATTAGGATATTCAGGAATGCCTAATTTCTCGGCATCAACTGACTCATAGGATGAATAAGCGTATGCAAAGTGTTGTCACTTTTTCAATTTCAGATATACTGAATGACAGAATTTGAGATCAATATTTTCTAAAATGAGATGGTTGAGTGATTTGAGTGGGCTCTCTATTGGGGAATTTGATCATTCTTTTTGGCTTTTCAATTTTACAGTGGATGGGGATGGATGCTGTTGCAGAGGAAGGAGATACAGTTTCTATAGCAGATTTGACGATTGGTTTGCTTATTGATTTATTAAAAGATTCTGTGACAGGTTTCCAATCACCAATCATTATTATTATTATCAAGATAATAAGCAAAGTGTAAATGATTAATTTTACCTCATCTTTATTACTAGGTCAAGTTTATCAATAATAGTTTTAACTCCAGGATTTTAGAGAGTCATGTGATGAATATTTCTTCGAAACAGATGCTGCTCACCATTATAAATGATACGATTTGAGAATATAAGCCGCCATTTTCAAAATGTTAACGCATTTGTATTCATAACTGTCAAGTTTTTTTCAACTGTATTAAAGTCCATCGGTATTTTACAATACCAAGATAATCAAAATATTAAACTTGATTGATCTACAGGTTCTAGGAGACGAATGACGTTTTATTAAACTAATCGAGCATGAAATATTAAATAAACATTGTGTAATGATGATTTTTGAATTTAGAATATAATAAATAAAATGATGACGCAGGTAATGTATACGTGTGATATATGTATATTGAATCATAAATTAATTGATAATTTTAAAAATAACCAATGATGTTTGGTGAATCCATTTCAAATGAATATTATACTTTGCATATTATTATTGGAGATTTTGGCGTTGAAGAAAGAATTATTTACTTGATTAGAAGAATAAATTTGTGTAACTTCTGACGTAATTATTGAAAAACTCCTAAAAAATTTTTTTTTGAATTCCTTCAAAAATATCCACACGGTACAAATATACATATTATACATATATATATATATATACAATATTTATTTGATTATTTGGAACTTATAATAGTAATAATAAATATAATAATAATAATGGGTGTTGTGATCTCTCGTTTCACTTCACAAAAGAATGATAATTATGAAAAAATATTATCGGAACTTGATGATAATATTCGTAAAGCAGAAATATGCCTAGGTGAAATAAAAATACGAGAACGTAATGCATTAATAATCTGGATAGTGTATTCATTATTAGCATATATCGCATATGTAGTAGGATATTGGTATTTTATCTATATGTCTAACGAGGGAGAAAATTGGGATTTCATGAAGGTGGCGCCTGTTTTAACAGGACCTTTTTTCATAGTAATTGGTTATAGATTCATTGCTTTATGGTATAAAAGAGAAGAAACAAATGAAATATCTCAACTTGAACAACTAAGAGCCAAACAAAGCCTTAAAGTAGAAGAATTAAAAAAGAAAACTGGTTATTATACAACTAAAACTTTGTTGGAAAGATACGATTCAACAACCAAACTTCCAGCAAATCTTCCCGGTCAAAAAAATCTACCATTAACAACAGCACCTGGTAATTTAAAACTTGGGCCAAATTCTTTACGTCAACGCTTACCACCACCAAACAACAACAACAACAGTGGAGTTAATAATAATAATGGAAATATTGACCAACAATTATCTAGATCATTATCATCATCGTCAATAAATCAAATTAATAATATACAAAATCAGCAGCGTCATTGGTATGATAAACTAGTTGATGTAGTTGTTGGTGATGATGAGCAAAAATATGCTTTGATTTGTAAGGATTGCTATACTTGGAATGGTTTGACTTTTGCAGCTGATTATGATGATATTCAATATTATTGTAAAAATTGTAATCATTTCAATCCATCAAAAAGATCTTTAAGAAATAATGCTGTTTCAGCACCAGCACCATTAAATCAGTCACTATCTACAAGCAATACCAGTAATAATAATGGTGATGATAATAATAATTTATTATCACCATCAAATGGTAATCTTGATGCCTCAATTGATTATTTATCACCAAGAAGAGGTCGATCTACAACACCAAAACCAACAAGTAGAGATTCATCATCAGGTCCGGAAAAATCAAAAGAAAAACATGATAATCATGATGACGATGGTGATGTTGCTGTTAATAAAAGATTGACATCAAGATCTAGAAGTAAAGGTAGTCATCATGGTGATGGTACTGAGGGTGATGACAATAATGAAGATAATGTTAAAGATGAAGTTTGATGATAATAATATTCAAGAAAATTTGCTCAATTTCAAAATCATGTGAAAATTCATATGATTATGACTATATATATACTTCCTTTCTATATTTTCTCACCTCAAACAATTTTATTTAAATTTAAATTTATTATTTATTAATGAACAATTTGAATTGAAAAAAAAATTAGCAGTATATATATATATATATATTAGTTGACATTAATAAATGAGTGATCGATCAAGAATCTGATATTATCTTTTCTCTTGTTAATAATAATTTGTTTAAAGAATCGATTCTTTGATTAATTTCTTTATTCGCTCATTTCTTTTATCGATTTAAAGGGGGAGTAACATTTGTATAATTACATTCATTCAATTACTGCTATAAATAAAAATTACCAATTGAATAATTTAATAATGCAAAACATTCAATTGTACAATTCATTCTTTCTATAATGGGATGCACAATTTTTTAGCATAATAATAGTAACTATCGGTCTTGTGACATATCGTGCAGATCAGGAATGATTTCTGGCTTGAGCAAAAATAGCAAACTTGAAAATTATAACAGAAACGTTATAATTGAACGAGGAAGAAAATGACGTCGTATAAAAAAATAGCTGAAAATATCGATGTAGCTGAAAGAATTATCAAATAACGAAATTTAGAAGAAAAGCTATCGTTGGATCCTTTTAAGCCAGCCCCGCATATTATCCACGCAAACAGAGACTTGAACGGTTTTCTTTTGTTAGGATGATTAAAAAATTGGACAAGTGAATTGTTTTTAGTGATGAATTTTTTATGCATTCTCATTATTCGTAATAAATCCAATCTTAATATTAATTCGAGTTATTTTATTTTATTCGAATTATTCGTTTTATTCGAATTATTCGCTTTATTCGAATTACTCATTTTATTCGTTTATAAAATACAAAATGTTAATTCACAGCTTGATGCAACAAATTCTATATTGTTGTTATTGTTAATGGATTTTAACTAGGTCATATTTCCTTTAACAAAATAATATAAATTACAATAATTATAATTATAATCTATATTACCACTATGATGATTATTAGTACTCTGACTAAGAAAGAAAAAAAAATGTCAATTACTATTTAGGACTACTAAGGAAAAATAGATTGGTAAAGAAAAAATATTTTAATTGGATCGGATTAGGTTTATTCCATTACATTACTGCAAACTCTGCATACCTTTAATGAATATGTTTTTGGAAAGGATATTTACACTTTGAGCAAATCTGCAAATATAAAGGCAAGTGAGACATATTGCATTAAAAACAGATACACTGCCTGGAAGAAAGTATCGGGACACACATTTTTAATAATTATGCAAAATTTTACATAACAATAAATTATAAAAATAATATCATTTTGTGGCTTAAGTCTTTGAGAATGTGCTTATAAAATGTCATATTTCTAGCCTTCATTTATATTTTTTAATTTTAAAAATACAAACTTCAATTTAAAATCACGATGATCAACCTTGTATATTTTTTAATTTTACAATTTCTTAAAAAGAAATTTATATCAATATGTAGCTTAGGTTCTCAAGAATACTTATTTGAAATTTCATGACTTTACCATGGTTAGATATATTGTTATTTAAAATAAAGGATCTGCACTAAAATTGATGGATTAAAATTTTTTTGATCTAATTTTTAAAAATGTCTAAAAATTTGGAATTGACTGAAACTGAACAAGGAAAATATTAGGTCTTAGAATAGGTGGTAGTAGTATTAGAAAGATTTCAAAAATACTTAAAATTCCAAAATCTACTGTTCACAAAAATATTCAACGTTATTAGAATGCAGTGAGTCTAAAAAGTGCATCAAGAAGTGGCCGTCCAAGGGTGTTAAAAGTTAATGATCAAAAAATCCTGAAAGAAATTGTGACAAAAAAAAATCGTAGTTCTGCAGAAGAGATCCAAAAAGGTTTTGTTCAAGTAAGTGGCATTCAAGTATCAACAAAAACTATTCGAAAAAATTTGCATGAACTTGGAGTTTTTTCTAGAGTTGCTGCAATAAAGCCCTTATTAACAGAACAGCAAAGAGAAAATCGATTAAAGTGGTGTTTAGACAGAAGAGGTTAGACTGTGAGACAATGGAAAAATGTCATCTGGAGTGATGAATCCTATTTTAAAATTTTTAGGAGTGATGGACCATCTCAAGTTTGGAGGAAAAATGGCAAATGTTACAATATTGAGAATATCAGACCATCTGTTAAACATGGTGGTGGTGGAATAATGATGTGGAGGTGTTTTTCTGGAAAGGATTAGGACCTCTAGTAAAAGTAGATGGATGGATGAATAATCAGGATTATATTGAAATTTTGAAAAATAATTTGATGCTGTTAATTGCAACACAATTTCATAATAGAGGTTACAAATTTCAAGATGATAATGCACCAGTGCACACAGTGAATGAGAGAAAAAAATATTGTGACATTACCTGATTGGCCATCTCAGTCTCCTGATCTCAATCCGATTGAACACCTTTGGGATGAGTTGGAAAGGAGATTGAAAAAACGTGAATTTATCCCCAAAAGGCTCAAGAATTGGAACTTGCTCTGCAAGAGGAATGGTCTGAAATTCCTCAAACAATTTATCACAAATTGATTGAAAGCATGCCGAGGAGAATAGAGAATGCATTGCTAATAATGGGTGGCCAACACAGTATTGATTTATTTGTTTATAATTTTGATGATCAACAGTGAAAATTTTTAAAAATTTAAATTTAATTGAAGTTTGTATTTTTAAAATTAAAAAATATAAATGAAGGCTAAAAACATGAAATTTTATAAGCGCATTCACCAAAATCTAAGCTACGTTTTGATAAAATTTTATGTATAATTATTATGTGAGTTTTTGCGTAATTATTAAAAACAGGTGTCCCGATACTTTCTTCCAGGCAGTGTATAAGAATCATTTAACATACCTGGCTTGATTTAAATTCATTTACCAATTGAGTGGTACATCTTCTTTCAACTCTTGGTATAACTGTTTTTTGGTCATGAAGCATAACCTGGAGAAAAAGAGGAGAATCCACTAGATCTGTAAGTCAAACTACATCAGAATAATGCCAGTATTGTGGTTTACCAATGATCCATTGACACATTTAGAAAGAGCTTGTTGCTTGCCATCATAATTATCAAATTTTATTTTGTGATAGCAAAGTGCACCATAAAAAGATCAGAAGGTATGATAATGCATTAAAATAAATTGAATGTGATTTAAGAAGTTGGACTTGGTGGATACATATGATTTAGGTAGAGCATTTTGTAAATTTTTAATATTTTGATTCCATAATGAATTAATTTGGTCATTGACAAACAAAATCACTAACTTTGATCTAACAAATAGTAAAGATGTTAAAGACTTACTTTGTTAAAGCCATATTTTTATTTTTTTCCTATTTTGCACAAATCTAGCCATATCTCTGTACTCCTTTGTTCCACAATGAGCAATAAATATATTGATCATAGTAATTACATATTTTAGCAAAATATTTTTCCATAATTTTTTGAATTGTTGGGTGTTGTTGATCTTATTTTTTTTTGATTCATATTGCTCATTTATTATACTAATGGAATAATATTTAAAGTTTCATTTGGATAAATATATCCATTTTCCAAGAGTTTTCTAGTAGCAGACTTCCAAACTTCCTATATTTATTCAAATGTTTTAAATCTTTATAAAATCAATACCAATTATAAAAAAAAAATATATATAAATGAGTTCACCTTACACCAATGATTGTCATTTTCTTTAAGAACTTGTGAGTCTTTTTTTTAATTCCTCTAATTCATTTGATAATTTAGTATAATTTGAATCTAATTTTTTTAAAATTTTATTAGTCACAACCAGTAATTCAGTATTTTTTCTTAAGTAAATCAATATTTTTTTATCAATACTGCCTATTAAAAAACTAGTAGGGAGAGATTCAGTATGGTATAACTCTTGCAGAATGTATGATATGGTATGGTATAGCCCATATTTTTCCATACCAAGTCACACAAAATTTTATTCTATATCCTTTTTTGGTGAAGTATGTTAGATTTAAGCATTGGTATACAACCATTTTATTACACTTATACAATACCATACCATACGTTTTGCAAGAGTTATACCATACTTAATGCAGTCAGGGTTCTTTCCAAATTTAGAATTTCCAAATATGTAATGATCGACGTGGCTAATGCAAAAAATTGATCAACAATAAATATTCCGAATTGAATAACAAATAATTTGAATAAAAAACTCTAATTAAAGAATATCAAGAAAAATTATATATACATGTAAAAATCAAAAATTTATTGCTCATTCATGAACAAAATGATTAATATAATTAATATTAATACAATGATGATAAATTGTGATTTGAATCATTTCTTTCTATTGTGTTGTTATTGTTATCTGACATTAAGGATTTGTTGATGATGGTGAATGAAAATGAAGTTGTTATTATCCATTATTATTGGTTTAAGCATATATGGCATGTCTAAAAAATAATTTAAAGAGAAATAAAATTTGATCAATTAAATGTTTATTGATAACATCAATTTGCAGGAAAAGGATCAAATTTCTGGGTTGGCAAAAAATTTAGAATTAAATAATCAATAAATTATGCATTGGATAATACTTATCTTATTATTACACAACACATGATTCAATTGTCTTCATGTTTCTTTTCAAATCATCTCTCTTCTACTTCACCATTGTCAGTCACATTGTGAATATCTTTAATTTGTTGCACAATCAATAATAATTCTTCTTTCTTTTTTGATGCCAGTCCTTTGAACTGTGGACAATTGGTTTCATTTAATGATCCAATTAATGATTGAATTATCAATATTAATTCCCTGTTTGACATTGAATTTTCTGATAATTTCTTTTCTTCTTCAAGAGTAATTGGTATGATGCACATAATTCTTCTAGATGGCTTTATTGAACCTAGTTTTTCTTTAATGAAATCTATTCGATGAGCTTTAGCTGTTGAGCTAAATGATTTCATTGCCTC
>CAUDNR010004111.1:0-22481 GCA_958430865.1 Entrophospora sp. SA101
CATCAATGATTTATTGTTAACAAAAAATGGAAGAATTACGTATTTTGTTACACGAATTTTCTGCACAAATCCTGCTAATAGATTATTGGCTACCTTTAATGTAGCACAAACCCCGGCATAAAATTTCCAACACTGGTCCCACAACTTTTTATTGGTCATGTAGATCTTTTAAATACTCCAAAAATGGAAATGTAATACCAAAAAAACAAATCATAGAAATCTAGCACGAGTTTACTAACATGTATATGATATTGGATCCCCCAATATGCTATGATCACTAAATTTTGATCCCTGAAATTTTTGGTACGTAATACCAATGTTCACTTTGTCTGGTTTTGTTGCAGTCTGCCCCATATATATGTATAATAATAATAAAAAATAATATTAGCTTTAGTTTTACTTTTCATTTTTGAATGAATTTAAAAAAGGAAAAGAAATGAGAACATCATAATATGTACATATGTACATGCTGTGATCCATTTATTATATTAATATGTGTTAAAAAATCAACGGGATTTGACATTAATTCGTTAATTGAAAACATTAATCCCGGAGCAACCTTTTTTTTTATTTTTATTTTTTTTATTAAAAAATATCTGTATTCGTGTTACATTCCGTATATTTTTAATATTAATATTAATGATTAATATTAATGGCTATAATCCCAAATGTGATAATTCGCCCAGACTGGGATATTAAACATGTATATAAGGAACAAGAATTCGCTGTACTTTAAAAGTAAAAAGTATGTTTTTGTGTAATTGATACACTTTGGGTTCTCCGAAATTTTGCTATAGTGTACCAAAATCTACTAAAACAAAAAACAAAGGATAAATTTATTTATTTATCAAAAAAAGAAATAAAGTATATAAACATGATTGATTTGAGATTGACATCAAAAAAATTTGCAACATTAAAAATCATTAAACTTTATACATTTAATAATATTATTTTCTTTAAAAACAATGCTGTTTAAATTGACCACTGCTTGTGTGATTGATTCAATAAAGGAACAAAATTAATTATTTCGCAATAAAAGCTATTTGTTTGTTTGTTTATTGTTGTTTTTTGATTTTGGTATTAATGCATGGTTTCTATTCATAATACAGTCAGAACTCATTAAACCGAAGTCAATATTTACAAAAAAACTTCAATTTAAAAAACATTAATAAAATCGGCTCTATTTTAGCACAAAAAGCTTTAGAAATACAATATAAAAGAGTTATCGGTTTATTAAACTAAGCATAATTAACTAAAAAAAAGGATTAATTATAAAAGAATATCTGATAAATATTGGCACTTTCAACATTTACTAATAGGCTTTTAGACTATATGATAAAAATACAAAGAATATTATTAACTTATCGGTATGCTAATACCAAAATTATTTTTTTAAAGAAATACTCAGATTCTGATATTTGCTGATACCCCCCCCATTACCCAATTTGGCATCATTTGACCAGTAAAAAGAGAACCAGTAGATTATATATAAGCAAAGAAAGATGGGAGCACAAAAGAATTTTAAATCATGCACAAACATAACAGCTTGATATTTTGATTGACATAGTGGTGCAGTCTTGGTTTCCATGCGATTTTTTTTATTGTATATTTTAAATATAATTAATTAATCATACATCTTTAATAAAACAGACATGACTTAGCTATTTAATCATTTCCTTGTATGTGAATGCCTCCATCCATCAAATATTCACAATGGTCATGATTATTATTCAACATATTTGATATCATCATTGACATAACAAACAATTGCATCACCCAGGTAGTAACAATACCAAGGCCATGCATAAACAAAACTTTTAACAATGCATGTCTACTCAGATCTCTGGGGTTCACAAAATAAATTTTTCTTCATGATTATCAATTATGGTTCCTAAATCTGATGTTGATTGCAGGTGTCAGATTTAATTAAACTTTCCTATCACAAACATGCAATCGCGATGCAATTAAGCACAATTCAGCACCATGGAATTTTCTTTCCACAGGTGAAGGAGGGTTGAACATGTTGGAAGGCTTTGGACAAAAACATTCTCATTATCTTCCCCTCAGACCAGGCTTGGCTGTCACCATATGGGCATTGATCACAGATAGCTGGTGCTTGTGTGATGATTGATTTGTGTTATACACCTCGAGTACAAAGTTGGTGTTAAGACTGCTTGAAAATTCTGCAACTCGGGAGGTTGCAACCTGGGTTGCTGTTTTGGTTTTTCCCTGAATTCAGAGTTTTGAGTCCTGGGTTGCTGTAATTTTTATGAAAAAAAAAGTATTAATATTTAACAATTAATTATTTAAATGTTTATTTTGTTGAAAAAAATATACATTGATAGTGTACATTTTCTGTGCTTAACATCCATGTGACCCTAACTCTGGACAAAAAATCCCTTTCTATGAGTTTGGCTGGTATATCCCAAAGGCGTCCCCTGCCTTGTCAGTGGCATGCCTACTCATCAACAACCCTAGCCCCATTTACTAAAATAACAAATTCAGTTGGTCAGACAAAAATTAAAGAGAAGCAGAGAATTTGGGAAAATGATTAATTTTTAACATACCAAACAAAATCCGAACCATTTTATGGCCTTTTTCTTGTTGGTCATATTGCTGACAAAGATGTATATAATCATGTGATAATTTTAACCTACAGGATGGGGAACTGATTGGGCAAAAACCCATTTCAATCCCCTACCCAAAATTATAAATTTGTTAATGTCAGAGAAACAGAGCATTTATGAAAATGAATATACAAAACAAACACTATTTTACAACTTCCCTCTTAACATCAGAGTCCAAATGCCACCAACCCTGCTCTGAATTATGACCTCCTGAGCTTGGAACGAGCTGCAGATTCTCTTAATATTCATCAGCAGAGTTGCGACTTGGTCACAGTGCCATCCTTGCCCTAGAGGTAGGATCGTTGCAGTTGACTTTTTGGCCAGCATGGCAGCAGCCATCTCTGGTCTGGGTACTGTGAGAGAAAATTAGTGAAAGCGTCATTGACGATTGGTGCAGTCTCGGTAAACTCCAGGACCATGCTGCCCCCATCTGGAATTTGGTAGCATCATTGTATCCTTGGGCGTCGCAGGTCGGATTAGCCTTTTGTACACGAGAAAGATGTGTGAATGACTGTAAAGTGTTCAAGGCAGTGTGCTTCAACACCTGTAAATTTCCGATAATCAAACGTCGCATACTCAAATTGTCTCCTATTCAATGGTGTACTGCCTTGACATCTTCTTGTGATTATAATAATATTATTGATTACGAAAAGAAGAATATTATCAATGAAAATCTTGTAATTACCCAGCAAGATCTGCTCCGCATTTTGATTTCCAATTAAAAATAAAAATATCAATCAATACAAGTAAAAAAAAGTACCTCTATTATTAACATTTCTTCTTTAGGAGACCAAAACCAAACCAAACAACAACACTCACGTTTTGTCACCTTGGACTCTGTCAAAAAATAAATTGTTTTTCCAAGAAAAAGAAAAAAAATCAATTCGCGTCTGTCCTACCAAAAAAAAAACCAATAGATAAATAATTGTGCTACGCGAGCATAGTAGAAATTTGAAATGGTAAACTAATTTTTTATATTGTGCAATGTAGCTTTACAATACACAGCAAACATTCTTGCAATAAAAAGTAAGTGATAAACTGGATTTGAATTGGATCTGAACTTGATCTCCAATTTAGAGAGGTAACAACTATATAACGGAGAAGTTTCAGAAGCAATGAGTTCTGTATAATGTTTCGTGTAACAACAAACTTCCACTATGCTTGCTACACGTCGATTTAAATCTGAAACTTCTTTTTTTATTAATCATGCCAAAAGAAAAAACAAAAAGAACAAAAGCCAACAATGTTGCAGAAGCAACAAGACCCAGGTAAGTGTTTTAAGGATGGTGGTGGTGGTTATCGCCCGCCACCCGTCGTTACTCTAGTTAAATAAAAATTAACTTTGCTTGTACATAACAAACCAGCAGAAAAGTCAAAAAAAACGTTTTGCGTGACTCGACATCGTTAAATTCAATTGCTGCTTCTATTGATGACAATTTATCAAATTTATCACCCAAAGAAAAATCTATAAACTACTTAGTTGGACCAGGTGATGTTGAATGGAAGTTAAAAGAGCATGTGAGTACTTTTTACAAAAATGTAATAGTATTGGATCTCCAGATGTTCTTTTTTGAACTGTCTTCCTCTTTTCTCCATATAGTGGCTTGTAAATGACGCAGATATTACAGAAATTTTTTGGAAATATAGAACTGCAGCAATTACCAAATGTTCACCAATGACAACCACATTAAAACCAGAAGAAGAACTGTTCATATCATTTTGTGAAAATAAATTTTGGAATGTTGTTGCGTGATTAATTTCTTTACTTTTTTTTGTAGTGCTTTAAGTCATATATTTGTCTTGCAAGAGGAAAATCTTCAAGGGTTGTCTCAATACTTCAAAGAAGAATTATGGCAACAATTATTTGACAATATACGAAGCAAATACCCACACCAACCAGTACCAACAGCAGTTCTTGACCTTGTTAACAAAGTCATGAATGTAATGTAATATTTGTTTAACACCTTTTCCAATTAATTATATACAATCTAATGTATGCTTCATCACGTTTTAGATAACATATTCTGAACCAAGTCATCATCGATGTTGAAATATAATCAAAACATTCCTTCATGACATCAAACCTGCCACGGATTCTGAAGAAATAATGTTTAAAATTCTTCGAAACCTGTAAGGTTTTATGATATAATGTTCTTTATCAAATAGAAGTATGCTAACAAGGTTATTTCATGTTCTACAGGGCAGAAAATAATACATCATCTTTTAGTGATGACTACAATGAAGATACCTTTATTCACGATATTATCGAACCTGTTGTTAAGCCGTTCTTTGCTAATAACAGGAGAACAGCTATGAAGTGGTATGTATTGATTGATTGGTGTTTACTATGATGATCCACACCACGTCATGTTCAATTTTCTATGTATCTGTAGGTCCAACACAACTTCAATATCTTCGGCTCAAATGAAAAAAAAGTTCGACCCAACTTTAATGGGAGTCAGACCTGACTTTATTGTTCATACTATAAATTATAACAATTACATTGAACTACTAATTGGAGAATTCAAACCACCTGGTACAAAAGTATCTTTAGTGAATGAAGATTTCGTATGTCTTGGTAAGACAATGAAATATTGTCTGGACAAAGGAATTGAGGATGGAATGGAGGATCTTGTTATTGGTGGACTTCAAGTTATTGGTAAGTTGTGTTTGGTTAATATGGACGAAGTTTTATTTGGGTGAGTAATTTCTCCTTTGATATTTTAAATTATCATAGGGTTTTTAGGACGTATTTATATTATGGATCTTTGTTTTGATGGAGTTTATAGAATGATATTACTTGGTGAAATTCTATTTCCTGAAGGTATTGCTACATGGGGAACTTTAATTAGATGTTTTCAGGTGCTAAGTACATTAAAGGCAAGCAAACAAATTCAACATGAAGAAATAATAGCAATTATCTTGATTATCTTAATGTTCTATTTGTTAATAATGCATCTTTTAGAATTTTGTCAATAATGAGGCTGTTGCATATCAAATCACAATTCAAAAATCACAACATACAAAATCACAAAAACTTCGATTAATTAAACAATCATTTCTTGATCCAATAAAATTATCAGTACAGAATGAAAATTCGAAAACTAAGACAAAAGTAAAGAATTGAATTTATTTTTTATAATTAGCTTATTTCAGGTGTTGTTATTATTATATATTACTGTTTATTATATTACTCTTAAATATTTATCATTCTCCCCTTTTTCTTTTTTTTGAAAAAAATTTTCAAAAATGCATAATTTCATTTAAATTTATAAATAAATTATATTGCAAGTATTTATCACATTATATACAATATATATATTATTTGATTCTAGCCTTCCAGTAGAAAATACAATGAACTAATGAAATTAAAATATCCAATAATGAATGATAATAAAACAAAACAGCTAAAAAAAATTTTTTAACAACAATATTGTTTCTAATATAATTGGATCAATAGTGACATACAGCAACAAAACCAAAAAAATAGATTCTCATGAGGAGTTTAATGAAAACTTTGATGCTGAATGATTCTTTGTCTCTTTGCTGTCTTTTTTTTTTCTTACTTTTTCATTATTTCTTTCTTGTAATTATTAATTTTTCCTTAATAAAGAATTGATTAAAAAATATTATAAAACTGATAATTATAATCACATTACAAATGACTAAATTTTGATCCCTGAAATCATTGGTAACACCAATGTTCACTTTGTCTGGTTTTGTTGCAGCATGCCCCATATGAGTGACACTTGACCCCCTGTAAATCCGCAATGTCCTGCGACCAGTGTTGGCAATTTAACTGGTTCAAACCTTTTTTGAACTATTTGAACTTTGAATTGTTAATTAGTTAAATAACCAGTTAATTAGTTAAATAACATGCTGATCATTTGAACTTTGCTGAGCAGTTATTTAACCAATATGCAAGTTATTTGATAGAGTTCATTACAAATATGGAAAACAGTATCAAATGTTATTATTATATGTACTGTTTTCTGGATCCAGAGTTAATAACTTTGATTTTAGGAAAGAACAATGTTTATTTACACCTTGGTTTAAAATTTTATCAATTCTGTACACAGGAACAGCTTAGAGGAAATCATATTTTACAATAAAAAGATATAGGTGATGGTGCATATTATCTAACCCAATTTGTTAATTATTTGCAGATAATTTCCAAATTTGGTTAGACAATGTGCTCTGTGCACATAAATCAATCAATTTATGTCATTGAACCAAAGTTCACAAGTTCAAATGATTTTTTGAACTGGTTATTTAACTTTTGAACCAGTTATTTAACTGACAGTTCAAAAGTTAAATAACTGTCATTGCCAACACTGCCTGCGACTGTTAAAATTATATAGTCGCACAACATAATTTCAAGATCATCATAAAGTGATAAACGTGATAAATCGAACTTCTACCATGCTAGTCCAGGGTTGGAAATCGATTCTGGAATAATTGAAACCCTCGTCAATCAATTCATATATGATTCATATGTCAGATCATTTTATTTTTTGGAGATGTTTTTCAGAAACTCTACAATTTGCAATTGTACATGATCAGGAAGGAGAATAATATTCTAATTATTATTATCCTTTTTTAAAAAGTCAGTCTCACACCAGTTTCTGAGAATATGATGCAATGGAAAATTCATAGCACTTGGGCTATTTTCTTTTCAAGGAGCTACTTGTTGAAATTTCTTCTATGTTGTAAACTCTGCTCTGAAAAGAAAACGGAAGAGGAGAGCATAGATATGAAAATGATAGTTCTATTAAACCTAACACCTAGACCCAATATGTTAGATTGACATCACTAAATATGGGACCGCAGTTGAAATGCTGATTGTGGAGAATTATCTTAAATTCCACAATGTCCGCAGTTAAATACATGTTACAATTATCCGCAATTTTGCAATATTTTCCAATACCTGCAATAGTCCGCGAATATACACAATTCCACAAATATTTTTATATCTGCAATTCTCCACAATTTTTTTTATAAAATCAATTAAAATCTATTCTTGATACCTAAATATAGGAATATTATCTGATAAAATAACAATATTAACAATGTTAAAAAATTATTTTCTATATCTGCAATTATTCGCAATCCTTTTTTAATAAAAATTATTTCTAAAGTTGTATTTTGTTCTTAGAAAATAATCCTTATTTTATTTAATGTTTTTGTTTGCAGATCCTCCCTATAACAATTGCGGCTTGGCAAAACAATTGCAGTCTATATCTTTTTGGCCTTATAATTTTTCATATTATCAGAATAAAGATTCACTATTAATATTTTCAAGTTCTTCATCAAAATATGGATTGAATTAAATTAATACATTTTACATCATAATTTGGGCTGGCATTAAACAAATTGGCCAGAATTATGGGGGTCAATTTCAAAATTTTTATAATACAACGTCAAAATTTAATTTGACATGAGTTCTGTTGCGCTGAACTTATTTAAAAAATTCCCAACATAGTTTAACTAGAATAATTGATTTATGTTGGTTTTTTCAAAAATTACATGAAAATTTAACTCGTCAATTTTAAGATCAATTATTTTGGGTGTGATACGTATTTTATACAACCGGACCAATACCTAATTTTATTCGAATTTAATATATACAATCTAATTTATAAATAAATTAACTCAATGTCGTATGTTCGGTTCGATATATAATAAATTATTAATCCAATGAAAATTTTTTCTTGTTGCAATGAGTTATAATTAAATTCGAGTTATAATGAATTTTTAAATTTTTCTTCACAATTTTCTTATGAGTCTAGAGTTGCTAGTCGAAAGTTATAATTTCGACGAACATTTATGCATTTCGACTGTCGAAATATATTCGACAAGATCACTTGATTTGCCGTAATGTCGAAATGTCGAAAGTCTAAATTAATATTAACTATTAACATTAATGGATAATGAATATTAGTAAATTTGTGAATGGAGCCAATTTTTTAATAGTGTAAATTTTTTATTTGAAATTAGCTGATTAATTGTATACACATTGATACAATGTAACTTCACTGTAACAGCGAAGGAAAATTAAAAAATTTTCCAATTTCAATCTTAATTATAGAAGAATATAAAGCTTGTGATTTTTTTGCAAATTATTCCTAAGATTGTTATAGGAACTAGATTTTATTGAGTGTTTTTAAAGAAGCTGCTTTGGTAGCTGAAACTAAAAACTTGTTGATTCTAATATCGAACAATTATTGTTAGATAATTTAATGGACTTAACTAATCCTGAATTTGGCAAGAAGATGTTGTGCGTGAATTTTGAAACCTGCGTGAATTTGAAATTAGCCAATCAGAATCTTGTATTCAAATTCCCTACCCAAATTTAATTTTCACGCACAACAAAGGTAAAGATTCAATAGTGAAAAAAATGATGAAAATGATGAAAATGATGAAAATGATGAAAATGATGAAAATGATGATAATGACACAGACAGCAATAATGAAGACAATGAATTCGATGAAGATGTATTTAGAGCAGCATTTGTACAAAGTTTATAGAATGAATATGATAAATAATTTAGCATATAAAATTTGGTTTTTTTTTATAAATAAAAAATATTAAGATATTTTAATATTTTTGATATTGCTTAAAATAATTGAACTGCGCCGACTTTAACACTATCAATGCCTGAAAAGGGCATAATTTAAAGCATTTTGACAACATTTAGGCATTTTGACATTATTTGGACTTTTAACATTAATTTAGACTTTCGGCATAGCTTTAGAGTTTTGGCAAATATTTAGACCTTCGACATGAATTTAGACTCTCGACATGACTGAATTTCGAATGACGAAATGTTTCGACAAAGCTCAAAACATTTCGACTAACAATTCTATATGCGTCCCATCCTATAAAAGATTATGTAAACTTTCCCGTACCTAAATATACGGGAACGATACGGAAAAATTTCTCCGTGTCTTTCCCGTATTAAATCCTTTTTCATGTACGGAAACCATATGGAAAGCGCACGGGAAAATGATCCAAAAGCACTACACAATGGTTTTCATACCGTTTCCATATTTTTAGGAGGAAAGTTGATTTTTCCGCATGTATTTCGTATCAAAAATGCGTTTTCTTATTAAGATACGTTTCCCTGTGTGCATATATATTGACATGTATTGATATATATATTAATTTCACACCACATCTATTTAGTATCTATTCTGTAGAAAGCTTTTATTCATTGAAATGAGTTTTAAATTTAAAAATCCGACTTGATTCGAATCGAATCTCTTTAAAATCCGACTCATTTCGTTTCGTGCGGAGTCTTAGATCTGAGTGGACTCGCATTATTTTGTGGCTTTTTTCAAAGTTGCTTCCTTTATGCAATTAATTATTTTATTTTATTAATCCTTTATGGATTTGAGAAAAAAACATAACTTGCCAACAAAATAAAAGGCATAATTAAGTTGGGATGATTGTTTACAACCATTGAAATCAAATGATTGATGAGTTGGCTAATTTTGGTATTTCATTGAGAAGTTTTCTAAGAAAATAATATTGTAACATGTTCAAACATAGGAGGGAATAAGACAAAGGATTTTGCGGCAGTAGCAAAGAAAAAAAAATGCTATTATAAGTTTTGAGCTGAATGATTTAGAACATCTCTTATTTCGACTGCAAAAGAGTTATTGTTAACTTTAAAGGAAGGTTTAATTGATAATTCAAGAAGAAAATTGAAATATTCTAATAATAATATACCACCAAAGAATTTATTATCCAAAAAAACAAAGAATAATTTGCGAGATGCTACGAGAAAGAAATTAATAATTAGGGAAAAATAATACCTTTTATATAGGTTATTTATATATTGGAATTTCATTAATCTTAGATATAAAATAAACTAAATCACCAAAAACAGAGTCAGGTCAAAGTTAATTTGTGAAAATACATGACCCAGAACCCGTGATATTAGTTTTTCATATTATTATCGTGATCACATTTTATTAGTAGAATTGTGATGTTAAAATAATTTGACTAATTTGATATTTGAAATTTCTTTGAGAATTATCTTTACTTTGTCTGGTTTTACTGTATTAATATATGTCTAATATACATAAATATATGTTTTGTTAAGAATCAATTCATGTCACGTGATTTAAATTTTATTTATCCAATTCATTCAAGAATACGTATATCTCTTCACAGCAAACAAAGCCCGCTTGCCTGTTAAGCCAAACTTATAAGAACGTATATACCTTTGTAAAAGTTTCTTACCTCCATCATCAATGCTGTGACCCGAAGCTTCCGAAATAGTTTTGGGGAAAAGAGCCTCTCAAAAGCCTATCTGAAACCTAATTTTTACTGGAATTAGATTTTTAATTTCAATTTTATTCAATTTTGTTCAATTCCAAGTAATAGTTTTGCAAGAAGTTATTTATATTAATAAGAATTGTAATTTTGGCAAGATTTTATGTTTTTAGTATAATGGAGATCACTAAATATGATTTTACCAAAAACCTCTATTTTGCAATACCCTAGCATAAAAAATCATGCGATAGAAATTTTTTTTGAGTTATTTAGTAAAAAAAAGTTATAATGGTTTAAAGTTGGGTAACTTTACTAACCACGATTTTACCTATTATTCACGTGACCAAGTCGCAGATCTTTTACAAACTTAGATTTTAAAAATTCATTTATAAAGTCATTATTTCCAAACTCTTTTATGAGGTTTATATTTTTTCACAGCAAATAAAGCTGCTCCTCCTAAAAGTCATAATCCATAACATCTCCTTGCAAATTTTCTAATTTTACAAAATGATGCTATTACCTGTAATTCTTTAAATGAATAATTACAGTTCTTTCTGACATGACTTTTAACTGCACCCCAAAAACTTTTGATATAGTTCAATCAATTCACAGTGATATTTGGGATAAAATACTATTTTATGTCCTGCATTTTCTACTATTCCTTCTAATTGTGATTTTTGTGACAAGAATCAGGTTCAATGATAAGGATCGATCTGCACAACAATCAACAACTTCAGAAACTTGTGTATGATTTTAATACAATTTTCACACCATTAGGTAAAATCATAATTATAGAAAAATTTTAAAATTGATAATCAATTACCTGATGACACACTTTCTGAATAAACTGAATAAATTTTCTTTGTATATATTGAGTTCTTTATAAAGCATATTCGGCATAAAAAATTTCGGCTAGTGGCACAACACATGATGTCTTTAGATGTATTTCGGGCACAAGTTTAGGTTTAAGATTTTATTTTCCCCTAAACTAGTACTAGTTTTGAGTAGTCTCGGTTTCGGGTTTCCCAATACTAAATTTAGTATTAGAGTTCCGAGACACAGCATTGTACATCGTCAGTTTCCATTTACACCATCAATCTCGATTGCCAAAAAAAGAAAAACAACCTTCTTAATACTATAAGAGGCGATGTTCTAATATTTTTAATGGAAATTATGATATATTATGATGTTCTACTACATGTTAACTTTAACCGCTAACACCTTTGAAACCGTTACTGTGCCGCGCAATAGAAATTAAATGATTTTTGGAAAGAAGAAATTTAGTATCGAATGGATGCAAGGATCTACACTCAAGTAGTAGAAAGAGTGGTGTTGTCGTCGTAGCAATATAAATAAATGATATTATGTCTATTGTATAATCTTAATAAATATTTAATAATAATCGCTAATCTAAAAACTTAGTATGACATTGTTTCATCTTAACAATCACAGCAACGAAAATGTCAATTTTTAAGGTTGATTCTGTTTCTTGTGAAGAACATAGCAACATTGATGTGAAGAGATGGCAAAAAATATTTGCCATAATATTGATAATCTTTCAAGATTAAAACATAAAACAATTCATTCAAATCTTCAAATACAAATGACTAATAAATCGATGCATTGTAAACTTTGTTACTATACAACAATTTTTGCTTCCCATATAAAAATTGCATTTATGCCAAAATTGCCGATGCTAATTGTGATTTATAGATTCGTTTGACTGTGTTATGATTATTATTTTCTTTGTAGATTTATAATAACAATAAATATATATTAAGCATAATGGATGATACCATGTAAAAACATTCATTATAGATAGTTAAACGAAGTATGATTTCCGATTAAATATTTGCCTCATCCTAATAATAATATACACAATTCATCTATAACATTGAAAAAGAAAAATTATTATCATCTAATGAAATTGCTTTTCATTGACCGCTAGCTAAAATTGTGATGTGATGCTTCGGCAATACCAAAAAAGACTTTTTCAACGATAAACCACCTCTAAACCAAAAAAGGCAACAAACCATCGCATCTAATTTAAGATTCCTGATCGAATAAATTTATTTATAGTATATAATTGTGGGAGATAAACACGCGCCCTCCTTTTTTAAAAGTTTGGTTAGCATGTTTTCATTGATTAAAGTAAAATAGATATGTCACGTGATTAAAAACAATAGAGCATTAACAAAAGAAAAAAAGTATAACAATGACAAGACCATGGAAAAATGAACAAGAAAACAATTTGAAAATAATACGAGTCTACTCGAGTCTCTGGGGGCCCACACTAACAAATAAAATTTTCCTTAAAAAATATTCTTCCATTCCCGATTGTATACGACTGCAAGTCACATATAGAGTTTCTTAATCATTTACATATCAAGTTTATGTGTTAGATTCAATAAAATCATCCTTCAATTAATATGCTGGGAACTTTAACACTGACATATGAAAAACTTTGATAGGCTTCCTGAAAAAAAAACAAAGAGGCTGAATGCGATTTCAATTAAACTGAATTTTCCACTACATCGTACGTACCCTTTCAGAATGAGGAAGTAAAATTGATATATCTTTGATCAGATTGGTTGTAATATTATAGATAGATATTAGGCTTAAATAATGAACTTTTTTCTTTTATTCAATTATACAAAGTATGTTACAACAAAAGATTAAAAATATGCAAAATGGGAATTGATTTTATGGATGCAATATTATATTATTATTAATAAAATATCTAAATATGTAAATTTTTATTCATAAAAAATCTTATCTTAATGTTTTCTAATAAAAAAATATAAAATTAAATAATCAAAAGATTCATAGATGGTTGCATGTGAATTAGGAATCAAACTTGATCCTTTTTTACTAATAAGATTATTGCTACTTTTGCGAATAATGATAAATATCATCATCACCATCATTAATATTTGGATTTGAATAAAGATGATTATTAATAGAAGAATAAGATTTTACTACTTTTCTTGAAGAATATGGAATTTTTTGAGTTTTGGAATTACTATCGTTACTGCTTCTATTACTATATTTATAATTACCAAATTTAGGTGAATCAGATATAGATGAGAGCGACGATGAAGAACTAAGAGGAGGAGGAGAAGGAAAAGGATGGTGTACTGGTGAGGGTGATTTTATTACGACATTATTTAAAGTGTTGTTTATAGGCTTATTATTATTAGGATTACTATTAAAAGAATGAAGAAGATTTTTTCTTTGAATCTTTTGTGATTCTAAATCACTTAATTCTAATAAGTCCAAATTTGCATTTCCTTCCTCTTTCTTCCTATTATCGTTGTTAAGTTGAAATAATTGTGAAAAAAACCTTTTGGTTGCTTCTAAATGATCTGCAGCAGTAATTTTTTTAACTTTCTCCTCCTGTTGTAAAGATGCCCAAGTATTTAATAGATTTGATCCGTAAGTTTGAATAAAAGAATTACGCTTGTTATTATTATTGACATTTCCTATACCATTATTACCGCCGCTGTTTCCTTTTTTTGACTTTTTGTGTTTTTCTTTACGCATTAATTTTACGAAATAAAATATACCACCAAGTACAATTATAGCACCACCTACAATTAAAAATATTGACGATTTATCGAATGTTTGTGGTGGTATTGTATCTGAAGATATTTGTGATTGTTCTACATAATTATAATAATTCTCATTATTTTTAGAAGATAAGGAAGATGGTGAAGAATAAAAGGATGGTAATGATGGTGACGAAGACGAAGATGATGTTAATGAATTTGATGGGATTTGAGTTTTTGTGTTTAGGGAATTCATAATATATTTAATAATAAGTTTACATATAATTATTAAAAATTAGTTTTATTAATTAATAAGAGAGAAAAAAATGGTTTTCCTTAATTTTTTTCAAATTCTGATATTATCAATATATTAAAGAAGAGGAAAAAAAAGAAAGTGAAGGTTATAACTGAGTTAGTAGTTGAGAAAATAAAATATCTAGCTCAGTTAATTCACCACTAAATTCCCTCTGATTAAAAAATAAAATAAATAAAATTAAATAAAAAAATTAAAAAAATACTTTATCAAAAAAAAAACATTTTATATAAAAGATATAAAATATTAATTTCTATATTAATGAAATTCATCATAACCCAAATTTATACTAAACCGTTTTGATTACATAACAATACATTAAATGAACGCGACAAAGACTAATCATTATTCATTCTAGTTTAAATTAATATATATACAGTTTTATTTTTTTGTAAATGTAATAAATAAATAAAGATGAAATTTTAATGAAATATAAAGATTTCAAATTTTGTAGAATTTGTTATTTTAATTTATTTTAATAAAAGTTTCCCTGAAAATTTGGATAGAATTAAAATCTATCAATAATTTATTTTTTTTACCTTATTACTTTTATTACGATTATTCCGTAACACGAGACGTGTTGAAATCATCTACTGATTGGCCTTATAGTTGAATGTGACAACATGTGAGTGATTATCACTTCCAATTGCAAGTTCAATTACAAGTTCCGTTACAAATTTAGTAAATATTATTTGCCATTTCATTGTGTGACTAGTACAATATCTGCAGAAAATTTTCACACTGCGATAAGGTTCAAAATAAAATTTATGAACTTATCAAATATTTTATCCTGATTATAATAGTAATAGATATGCTTGCTTCCATACTATTGGATATGGGACAATCCCAATCCCATTGGGTATGGGTGGGTGGGTGGAGCTTTGAGGTCAGTAAAAATCCCACTCAATCTCAATCTCAATCTCAATCCCATATCCCATCCCGTATCCCATGACCAGATTCCATGTCACTCACCATTAAATAATTCGGATCGATCGATATGTGGGATTAATAGGAAATTTAATTAATAGCCAGAATCCTGGATTGGTTTTTTAATTATAGAAATTTGAATGACAAAACATCCTATTTTAATTGTGAATTTCGCTTCAGTAGATGGAATAAAGTCACATTTATTTACATTATGGGCCAAGAATAGAAAGCAAAACTAAATCGATTTACTACGTGTTGAAGTCTTTGAAAAATTGTAATTTAGTAAATTATGATTATTATTATTATCATCATAGTTATCATATATTTGCTTTAGTGTTATTAACTCTATTGTTATTATCATATTTAAAAATATAATAGTTTAGTAAAGATAATATATAACAGTTGATTTAAAATGAGCAGACATAAGGTTTTTGAATAATATAATTAGAATTGTCTATTATTCAAAACATATTAATTGGGAGTATGAATACATTTATATATTATAATTACTCCAGTTTATATTAATTAATATACGGTTAAATTTTTCTTTTTTCTAAAAAAAAAAAAAACCAAATCTATGGCAAAATGATTTGGTTGTGCAAAAAGACTTGTTACACGATCATTATGATACATTTTGTTAATGGGATATGGGTTTATAGATTTTAAAGGGTACGAGTATGGGCGGCAAGTATAGTAATAGGAGTGCACTTCGTGTTACATTACAATTCTAATTAAATTAATGATGAATGGATGAATTTAATTAGAATTAATGATCCCAAATCCAACGTTTTTTTTTCCGGTCGGGAATATTTTATTTATTCCAAATTAAATTATGTGCACACGAAAAAGAATTATTTTTATTAAAAAAATAATATGATAACATAAAAAAAAAATAAATAAATGTTAAAAAATTTATTTAATATTAAGTATATATTAAGTAAAAATGTCCAATAATCAATCAATTTCTAAAAATTATCAAATAATAAAAAAATAAAAATAATAAACAATAATAATAATAAATTTTTTTAAGTTAAAGAAGATTCATCTTGAATGCTTTTTTTAATTCTTAATAAAATAGTAGTTTTCCAATTATCTAATTTTGTGAGTTGATCAAATTCAACCACTCTATTTGTAAAAGTTTCAACATCTCCACCTTCTACTGCCTCCAAAATAGCCTTCAACAACAACAACAACAATAATAGTAATAGTAATTAGTGCTTAATTTTTGCTATATCTATATATATTTACAAACAAAAATCTATTAATTAATTACCTCAAGAAATTGACATTCTCTTGTGCCAGAAAAAGTAACATCTACATCTCCATATCTTTCAATAGCTCTACGAGCTCCAATATGATCCTATAATAGTAATAATTTATTATTAAATATATACAAACAACATTTTTACTTCCTCTTCCATTCCACACACTCTCTCCATCCATAAACACATCCATCCCACCTCTTCTTTCTTATTCTCTTTCACTTCCATCACATATATATACTCACCCCAAAAGCAATATGACACAATCCAGCTTTCAAGAAATATTCTTTAAGTGACCATTTTGCCAATTGATTATCAAGACTTGCCATAGCAACTTGCTCAAACTTTTCAATTGCTTTGTCATATTGTTCTAATGTTGCTGCAAATGTGGCAGCCTTTATAAAACAACCATTTGCCAATCTATAGTTTAAATTATTAAAGTAATTAAACATTATTAAAAGTGATTTAAAAAAAATATCAACTATATTATTGCTACTATCATTACTATAAATGTCAATTCTACTGTCGCCAATAATAATACTATTATTAATGCTGTTACCACACACATTAATAATAATAATAATAATAATAATAATACTTACGCTGTTGATTCTTCGCCTAAATACCACTCAGCAGCAATTTCATATGCTTGCATTGCTTTCTCCAAATCAACTAAATCTGATTCATAAATTTGTGCAATATCTTTTTGAAGATTGGCTGCTGCTTGAAATCTACCTCGATCAGTAAGTATTTCAATGGCTTGCTTCAAAGAACTAATTGCCTCTTTTTTTTTAATTATTATAAATGTTATATAAAACATTATTATTGTAATTTTTGTTTATATTAATTTAATTTATTAATTGAAATCAATTATTATTATTAATTATTATTTCAATAGCTATTCGTTCACTAATTCATTCGGTTGATTGATTATTACCTTCAAAACTACATTTTCTATAACATTTTGAAGCATTTATAAATGTAGTAGATGCTTCATCACGTTCATTTAATTGTAATTGCATATTTGCAGCTTTGATAAACGCATCTCCAGCTTCTTTCCCTATACATATACATATACATATAATATAATCAAATAATGGTTTTTTTTAATTTCATTTGTTTTCAATTACATCATTTATTCCATTTACACTATTTCATTAATAAACTCCCAAAAAAATTAAAAAATTAAGACCACACAACTTGCATGAAGAATATTCTCTTACATCGTTTTGCCAGCTTAAACATATTTGCAGCTTTATTGTATAATTCGGCTGCATCTTCATATTTATTTCCTCCAAACCATTTAAAAGTGTTTGCTGTCTTATCGGCTTTTGTTAAAATTGATTGTGCATCACCACGTTCAGACATTTTATTATTATTATTTTTATATTAATTAGTTGAATTAAAAAAATAAAAAAACTACAATTACACACGACCACTTTTAGATAAAATCGTGAAATTTGCTCAACGCCACATTGTACCCTCTCTCTATATAATAATAATATATAATCAAAATTTTCGGTGGGATCTTACGTAAGCAAAAAATTTATTGGCTACACACAAATAGAATACGCTAAAAATCGGCCACGAAAATATGTTGGGACGCCAAATTTTGATATATATAAATCAATATAGAAACACAACTCATTGCATGACTAATAAATTTTTTAATAGAAAGAAAGATTTTTAAAACTGAATCAGGCCCCCGGAATGAATGATTAGAGTCTGACTGTGACAATTGCGAATATTCCATATTAGTATGTTTAAAAATTTACTATTCCGGCCATCTTATTATACTTTTTAGGAATGTGATACAAGGCCGAGATTATAGAGGTCCCGCACCATACAAATACATATTAATATGCGTCATTTCAGAACACCGCATAACCCATACGTTGGTCGATTAGTAAATTCTGTTAAATTTACCTCATTAGGATTTTTACATTTAAAAATCGTCAATTTGCCCCATTTTTTATTACTTCTTTGTGATGCACCATATGCAGTGAACATTCCAACTGGTTCTAATTACTTGGCTATTTCATCTTTTAGGCTTTCTTTTCAAATTATTTGCATCATTATTATTTCCAAGAAAAAAAACTAGTGATTGACTGTTTCCCTTCCTTGCTTCTTTACATTTATTATTACTTGCATGTCTTGATAAGGATCATATTCTTTAATCTAATACGTTTACCACAAATGCAATATATTATTTTACCATCTATCACACAACTAACAAATTCATGATTTTTAAGAAGTTCTAACGTTAATTTTTTTTACGAATTTTTGGCATTTTATTTGAAACATCATCCCGGTTTTTACTTCTAAAGAACGTATGGGTTCGTATAGAATTATGCATATTTTCGGGCAAATTATTCATCATTCATCGCATAAATACCGAAATCAATAACATATTAAAATCTTTGTCTTTACCAATATATACAATTGGGTGGGATGGAGAGAATAATTTGACTTTTATGAAGAAAATAGTAGAATTAAATTTAATTTAATATGGTTTATTCAACAAATGACCATGTCATTTAAAATTGATTTCTAAATGACACAAATGACAAATTACGAGCCACTTGAGGTAATTTGAGTCCCTTTCCATAACTCAAGATAAAGCAGCATGAGCAAATGAATTAACTATGTTCTTGATGAAGATGAAAGGGATTTAATGGTACGCTTAGCATAGCCTTTGATGGAATTAAAAGGTTGAACGAAGGCGAGTGAGATAATTAATGCCGGTGGACAAAATAAAAATAAAAAATAAATATAGTAATTAGCGATACAATAGATGAGGACTAAGATGATATAAAATGTGTGGTACGTGGACATGTGGGCTCAACAATAACGTTGATGATACCACAATACTGTACTTCTTTTACTATCAAATAATTTTGGTCAACTAGGAATTCTTTTAGTATTGCCATGGACTCTTGATATAAGCCCATTATTTATCGAATTCTTTTCAATATAAAATAAGCACAATCTATTACTGGCATATTTTAAGAGGTGTGTCATGGTCCTAACAGCAGAATATTCTTTTATTCGATCGGTTTCTTTTGGAGGTATCTGCTAGCATTTGTCAACCTGTCATCCATCGCTTTAAGCTGAGCCATTGGGGGATGTCTTGCCTTTTTATATTCATTAGCACCATTATAGTTATTATCACCCTTCATGCACATATATAATTCATATATAAATTTTTAGTTTTTTCACAATTAACCTACCTTAAAAATAGCATTTTGTATTTGTCAAGGCATTGGATTGGAGTAACAACACAAGCAAAATCAATAAGAGAATTGAAAGTGTAGAAACATTTCCATTTGGTTATTATGATATGAACCAAGGAACGTAATCGTAAGCATCGTGAGAAATAAATATTAATTTTATTATTTTTCAAACACACTCGATTTTGAACCCGATATTACATAATACACATGGAGAATTAACGAATCTTGATATAAAAATAAAAAAATAACTTATCTGAAATTTTTTTTAATCATTTTTTACATCATATGAAAGATTTTCACAATGCCATTTTTTGAACATATACAAAACAGTTACTTCTTAATGCTCTTAATAAGTTTCTTACCCTTGATCCATTATATTTTTAAATTTTACTATTAAAATCTCTTCTAAAGGTTCATCTATATAATGAAGCCAACTGTTTTCTGTGCACCTTGTTCGAGATGTTTAAGTAATAATGATGGTAGATAATATTCTTATCAGATGTATCTTCCAACGTTTAGAAGATGATTGATGCATCATGATGATTTTTGCAGTTGGTCCATTTTGCGAGAATTATTTATTAAAATAATTTAAAAATTTACGTTTGCATTGTATCATCATCATTCATCCAATTAAATGCACTCTTCTCCTTTAAATGTTTTAATTTATTAGGTCATAAAACTCTTTCAATATATCTATTTCTCTTGAATATTGTTCTTTATAAACTATGACTTTCATAATTTAAAAATTGCGTCAGTAACCACTGTTGATGATACCATAGATGTTAGCCGAAATAATAAATGATCATTGCTTAGGGCCAATCAAATAGAATGATTATTTTATGTTTCATTCATAACATAAGACTAACATCTCATGGTACTAATATTATCTTTTGTATGGATGGTAACTTGATGATCTTTCTTTCATTTTAAATTTTGACGAGGATGATGCAGAAGGGCTGCCACCACATTTATTATAATCATCACTTCTGTCTTTATCATTATGATATCCATTTCCGTGATGAGTTATCAACTAAGTTTGTATAAGTTTTGAAAAAGGCTTTGATTTGAGCATCCAAACATCAAATTATTTGCTTTGATTGATCCCATCAACCTCTTCTCAAGTCACCCCCGCGTGAAATTAATTTTCTTTTTCGTTCTTTTATTTAGGCGATGCAATTTATCTTTTTAATATGTTCTTTAAATAACATATAGTTCAAGAGGCTTGCTGGAATTTATCTATAAATCTGTCAGAATTAAACTAAACAGTAATTAATTATTAATAAGAAGCAATATTTTATATTTTATTAAAAGTAGTAGTTTAAAGGTTCTTCGTCACTCTTTACACTTGTACTGTGTTTTGGTATTCTTTCTTCTAGAGCTTATTTACGACCCAGTTCGACTAATTATGTGACTCAGACTCAAACCAATGAACCATTTCAACAATTTGAACCAAATACAACGATTGCATTTATTTTCTCTAACATTTTATTAAATTTTTGATTATTAAAAAAATTACCGGTTCTTTGTCTGGAAATTCAATATTTATAAAACTATCTTAACATATTTGGCAAAAACAATGATATCATAAAACTAGAATCGTTCAATTTAAGATGTCTTTCATCCTATAATTCATGTTCCTTTTCATGTAATCTGCATTATATATAATTATAGAGAATAAATTAATATGATAACCAAAAGAGTAGAATCGAAAGAATAAATGTAATATTCCTTTTTCTGGAATATGTATAAGGCATCATCTTATACAAGAGGTGTTCAACGTTATTTTCTCTGGAAAATTGGATTGGATCAGTCCATGAACACAAAAGACTTTCAAAAATTTCTTTGATCTTTGGAGCAAGGTTAAATGCCTCCAAACTACAGGAAAGAAGTAGAGACCCCAGAGTTTTTGTGTTTATTCATATATTTAATAATAAGTTACATATAATTTTAATTAATAAGAGAGAAAAATGGTTTCCCTTATTTTTTTTTCAAATTCTGATATTATTAATATATTAAAGAAGAGAAAAAAAAGAAAGTGAAAGTTATAACTGAGTTAGTAGTTGAGAAAATAAAATATCTAGCTCAGTTAATTCACCATTAAATTCCCTCTGATTAAAACGTAAAAATAAAAATTTATATAAATAAAATTAAGTAAAAAATTAAAAGTATTTTATATAGTGCAGGACACCTAGTCCCACAACTTTTTATTGGTATTGTATATCCTTTAGTATACCAGAAATGGAAATGTAACACCAAAAAAAACAAAACATGATTTTGAAGCTAAGACCTT
>CAUDNR010004111.1:27679-47304 GCA_958430865.1 Entrophospora sp. SA101
TTATCTAAATATGTTTGCAAGGATTTAGTATCTGCTAATTTAAAAATATAAGGTGCAATTTTTTCACCTTGTTCCTTTTTTAATTACTTCTAATGGTGCTGTAATTTTTGGGTTCCATAGTAGATCTGATGTAAATTAGTTTCATATTAACTATTTTTGTCTAGATAAATATCATTGATCACATTGCATTGGTAATACAATTGTGATTTTAAACAACATTATTGATCCCTGAAATTCTTGGTAATACCAATGTTCACTTTGGTTTTGTTGCAGCATGCCCCATATTCCATCTTATTTTATTTATTATTGATTATTGATTAAATTAATAAAACACTATGATAGTATTACTGGATAATAAAAAGAAAGATTTAATTTATACAAAATGTTACTGTGAAGAAAATATTTATCATTTGTGTAAAGAATTTCTTCTGGATGAAAAAAATGAAGATTATAAGGAAGGAATTTATGTGTGTTTTATTTCTAATGAAGATAAAGTTGTAAGCATATAAATTTTACACAAATCAGAATAATAAATAATTTTTTCATATAATAATGGTAATACAATGTATTTTTATATTATTAATAAATAAATAATAGGTGCCATTATTTAGACAAAGCTCATCTGAATTAGAAAATGGATTGGTTTTATGGGTAAATATAATGATTAGTTAGCAAACAGAAATTTTATCCAAATTAATGATTAAATATATTGTCTATTATCACAATTAACTATTGTTTCAAAAAATATAGGATTATCATGTAATATTAATATTAAAAGAGAAACAAAAGTAAATTTTTTTGAAAAAGAAAACAAAATAGGTTAATGTTATAAATAATCTATAATATGTGCTGTTTTATTTTTTATTTATAATTAGAACATGGATTTATGATTTTGATACAACTGAATCATTTCCATGCGATTTCAATACATATGTGAATGAAGCAATAATTGGAGAATTTAAGATGTCAAAATATCCAAGGTATAATAATAATAGTAAATGGATTTAATGATGATTTAGTGTTGATTTAATTAATTTAGCTTTGAATTTAGGAAATTTAGATTAATTCCCGGAGAAACATTTGTTAAAGTATTTGCATCAGATAGATCTCATATGGTAAATATTCATGTATATTATTGAAATGTAATTATTATTATCATTATTATTTATTGGAAATTACAACTGATTGGTTAGATTGATAAAGATGGAATGT
The DNA here is from genome assembly GCA_958430865.1 of Entrophospora sp. SA101. NCBI lineage: Eukaryota > Fungi > Glomeromycota > Glomeromycetes > Entrophosporales > Entrophosporaceae > Entrophospora > Entrophospora sp. SA101. The sequence continues at coordinate 28,892 of CAUDNR010004111.1, forward strand.
GGAATTCACCACCTCCAAATTATCCTCCAATATCAAATCAAGGTAAATAAAATCATTCATCCATATTTCAAATCAATTAGTTAATATTTAGTAATTTATATTTGTAGAATTTACAATGAATCTTGATTTATTTATTTCCATGACTGAAAATTTAAATTCTGATAAATTTGGCAAAGTAATTAATGAATCTGAATTTATTAAAAAGTTTTTATAAAAGAATAATTAGATTATTTATTTTTCCATTAAATAATAACATACAAATTGTTTATGAATCATCACAAGTCATTTGGGATTTGGGATTTAGGAATTATGACTTTTAATTAGCTTCTCTAACTTAATTTTTTTAATGAAGGATTAATCAATTTTAAAAGCTTTTTATTTTAATAATTATAATAACAATTGTCTATAGAATCTGAAAAAAAATAAAGATTTAATTTGAATAATCAGGCTCAAGAGGCTCAAAACTCGAGCTTAAAACTGACATTGAAACTGAACATTATCATTTCCATTAAAAATATAATGTAAAGATGAATCTAAATTGTATTACTTTTGATAAAGATATACAGTATGTGTATGCCACACACATAAACACTTTAAAAATTTCTTTTGAAGTTTTATCATACAAAAAAAATTCTTTTTTAAAAATGCAAAACATAAATCTGAAATTGAACTTTATCAACCTCACAAATAGTCAATAAATAACTTTAATAATAATAACTATTATTACTATATTGTAAAGTTTTTATTATATGATTGCATTACTTATTATAAATACAATGAATCATCCAACTACTAAAAACTAGTGCCGTAAATTATGATGATGGTAGTAATTGTATTTACGGCATATAAAAAGTGGTTGCAATTACCTTCGCAACCATACTTTTTCCTTTTTTGGATTACGGCACTAGTCTTTACCAACTACTGCCAAGGATCATGCATTTGTTGGAGAAGTTGACGATGAAATGGGCAATACACCAATGTATGGAAAACATATGCATTGTGTGGATTTGTTCGTCAATCTGGTAAATCTGATGATTCCTAAATCATTTGCCAAAAGATGGGTGTTCCTAAAATTTTAATTAATATTAATTAGCAAATAATGAAAACCTTCTACCCAATTATTCTACAAAGGCCAATAACATTTGTTGTAATTGTTCAACAAATTTAGAAACTATCCTCCAGAAGTTGGATAATAATAACAATTCTACACCTGACAAACCCAACAACTGAATTTTCATATTAATATTAATATTAATATAATAATAATTTACAGGATATTGTTTAAAAATTAGTCAATATAGCTAGCTACCTTCGCCTGTTTGTATTTGTTATATTAAAATTGTTCGCTGTGACCTCAAACAATTATAATTGAACTGGTATTAACAAAAATGGGTATAAATTAGCATTTTTTTTGAGAAACTGGTATGTAAAACAGGGTAGAGCTAAAATAACTGTTATGTAAAAACGAGTATTGTAAAATAAGTGGTGTGAAATTTTTGGATATTTTTTTAAACATTTATAACTGGGATGGTATAAATGGGATAAAAAAAAAGCTTCTTCAACATCCATCTGTTAGAGAGGTTGTTGATGAATTTCATGTTATATGTAAATGTGGTAAAAAATTAAATTAGATCCCAGATGAAAATAACACCAAAAATATTGTATAAAAAATTCATCATTTCTAAATTTTGCAAAAGTGCTGATATTATGAAATTATGAGTCAATTTATTTATACAAGACGAAAATTCTACTTCCAGGTGATAAAATATAAGGTATCCGGAGCAATTTTCAGATTTTGTAATTATTTTAGCTAGTAGTTATCCACAAGCATATTGAATTTTCAAACAAAATTTAATAGGAAGGTCTATTAGAAATATAAGGTATCATTAAATCACCTTCAGAACAATATTTTCATATTAAATTGTATAATGATCTTTGTATAACAACAAGCTTACATTATTAAATAAGTTATAAGTTTTGACATTTGGGAACTTTATAGATTGAATTACACAATCCATTAAGATGTGAAGAAAATATGACAAAATTTAAAGATTTTTTGAACCAAATAAAATATGATGGACCAATTCTAGCATCCACTGAAAGCATTAAATTAATTTCAAAATTACATTATCATCCAAAGCTGGAATGTATTTTGAGCTCTATTTTACCATTGTCTGAAATTAAAGTTTCATCATTTGAAGATATTGATGACATTGTCAACAAAGATTAAGATAACAAATTCAATAGCAAAAAATGTAAGGGTTTATATATTACAAGTCCCTCTTCCAAAGTTTCTCCTTTTATTTTAGATATAATTCAAATAATTATGAAAAATCAGATGAAATGGTAGAATTACACCACTGTGTTCTAAATTTAGTAGCCAAGTTTTAATATTCATATTTTATCAATTGGTGCTGATGGTGCTGCACCAGAATTTAAGGCACAAAAGTGTATAATGCAAACATCTATTTCTTCAAGACTAGAATTTTCTGTCGAGTTATATGGTAATTAATTATTTTACTTTATTTATGTCACCCTATAAAAAATAACATACGGGAAAACAGTAGATGAACCTATTGTTTTACGGAATCGGTACGGAAAAATGTACTAGTACAGAATCTTTCTGTTAAATGCGCCGAAATTTACGGAATTTGTGCAGGATAGATACGAAGTAGGTGCGGAATGCATACGAAACACGCACGGAATATACACGGTTTTTACGGAAAACATACGGAATTCGTTTTTCTCGTACGTTTTCCGCACGAATTTCACATTGGCACATCACGTAATTCATACGGGAAACGTACGAGAAAAACGAATTCCATATGTTTTCCGTAAAAACCGTATGTATTCCGTGCGTGTTTCGTATGCACTCCACACCTACTCCGTATCTATCCCACACAAATTCCGTACATTTCGGCACATTTAACAGGAAGATTCCGTACCTATTCCGTAAAACAATACGGTTCATCTACTGTTTTCCCGTACATTTTCAGTCAATAATTTTTTATAGGGATATAATAAAGGACTTTTTATTTATTTATACTAATATGTATTTGGTCAATGAATGCATTGGATAATTATATTATTGATTTTATTTATTATTAATTATTAATTATTAATTATTTTATTTATTGCAGGGAAACTTGTTGATGCATTTTTAAATAGAAAAATTTCACATTTAGAAAGATGTAAAATGGTCATGATGTGTAATTTTTTTTAAAAAAATTTGCAATGTTATATTATTTATTTAATTGAAGAGCTATCAAATCAAGAAAGAGTTGTTATTGAAAATTTAATCAATGAATTATCATTTACCTCTCCATTAGAAGCATAAAAATATATTACAATTGATAATGAAGGAATAAGTAATAGTAGTGAAATGATAACTGACGAAAAATTATTGCTTTTTTCAAGCCAATTGAAGAGGAAGTTGTCATTAAAAGTAATGCAGTACCTAATGTTTCAATAAAATATGCTGTAAATGTCCTTGAGACTACAATTTTCTACAACAAGGTGATAAAGAAATAGACTATATTGAATCTAAATCTTTTAAATCATTAAAAAGAAAAATAACATTATTTAAATATTCAAAAACAAAAACAAGTAGTATTACAGCATATTTCAATAAATAATAAATAATTATTATATATTTTCTAATTATATTTTATTTTATTTGTACAATTTATTAATACAATTTGAATAAACGTTATCATTTATTTATTATTATTACTTTTTTTCCGACGATCATTACCACTTTTGTTTCAGCAAGTTTTTGTAACAACGTGTAAATGGTGACATGATATACATGCGCACATTCCATAACCAAAAAAGATTTTATTAAAAAATTTCCTAAAAATGGAAAACCCAAAAAAAGAAATTAAAAATTATTTTAATCAACAGCAGCATTCTCATCACCCTATTTCTTTATTTGAATTAAAACAAAAATTTAATCAAATTGATAATCTTCATAATCTTATTCAAGAACTTGTCAATGAAAATATCTTGTAGGTGAATATTATTTTTCAGTCTAAGTATTAAAAAATTAACTTTAATATAATACATTTGTCAATTAGATCAGAGAAAAAGTTACAAATTAAAGATGAAGATGATACTTTAACTTTATATATTGATAAAAACAGTGATTATAATTTAAAGGTAAAAATAATTAATAAGAATTTTAAAATTTCTACTAATTAATTAATTAATAAGAATTTTAAAATTTCTACTAATTAATTAATTAATAATTAAATTGTGTTATAGAGAAAGATTTCTCAAGAATCATCAACAGAAGAAATCAACGATCCAAAGATTATCATTCAAAAAGTGTTGATTCAATTTAAATTTTAATCATTTTTCAACTATCTTCTCTCTTCTCCATATAATAATCATTTATTATTGTTAATATTATTATCATAGGAGGCAATTAACACCAAGATTCAATCACTTCAAGAACAGCTTGAATCATTGAAATCTGAAGAAGTCAAATTAAAAGAAAATTTACTGTTAAGATATTTCATATATATATATATCTATATTTTAATTATTAATATTAATAATTTTTAATGTAAGATCTATTTAATATATATATAGTGGAAACTTTGATATTGAAAAGTCATTAAAAGATCATTATCATCAACTACACAACTATAATGAAATTAAAGATATTGGTCAAATGTTATTTGGAAAAGTATGTCAATTTTTTATATTCATTATAAATAATCAATTATTGTAATTATTTTATAATAAACAATAATCATTTGTAAAGTGTGCAGAATTAGAAGGAACAACAACAAAAGAAATGTACAAGAAATTTGGACTCAACTTAGATGATTAATAAATATAATAAATAATAATTATGGTTGTGATTATGATAATGATAATGACACATTACCTAATAAGACTTGTAATAAATAGTAGTACTTGGCAAAAACTTGAAAAAATTTATCTTAATAAGTTAGCAATGTAATTCTATCAACTAACTTTTCAGTAAAGTCAGGCTTATTTCAGAAATCATTCAAAAATGATAAAGAATTCATATGACTGCAGCAAAAGATTTTCTTTTAAATTATGCAGAGGTTCATGTTTGCTTAGATGATAAAATCACGCACATTCACATAAACATTATGCATAAAAATAAGTTTATAATTTATCAGTAACTTTTTTAAAAAAATAATAAACAAGCCCTTTCATTCATTCATTTATTTATTTATACAATCCAACGCCTTGAAGTGATTTTAAATAATTTTTATGAAAACTATTATCATCAGCTGGACCTATAAGTACCAATATATATATATATATACACACACAAAGTAAATATGAATTAATGATTTTTTTTGTGAAAATGAATGAAATAACTTACGATTAATTGCTACCCGTATTGGTTCCTTGTAATATTAATATTAGATTATAAATTTGTTGTTAAATTATTTGATTATATATTTTTTTTAATCATTGTAATATTAATGAAAATATTACCTCTTTAAATAAACCTATAAACATATTATTAATATTAAATAAACATTGGTAAATATTATTTTAATAATAATCATAATGAATGAAAATAATAATAAAATACTTACGCATAGCCTTCATGTAATTATTGGTGTCAGGTGTGAAACGATGATAAATTCCTGGAGGCTTCATATAAAAATGAATGAATTATCAATAATTTATTAATCATATATATATTATTAGATAATTTATTGATAATTTATTAATTACAAAAACAATCAAATCTCCTTTAGTGAGTGCAATACGAATCCATTTGTCTTGCAAATCTAAATCAAATTCAAGTAAACGCAAATATTCGTAATTATGTAAAAAAAGATACTTCCACATTTCAAAGATACATACATACCTCGAACATCAATATATCCAGAACCATCAAGAATATAACGAATTTCTTCACCTTCATGAAAATGTCTAATTTAACAAAAACATAATAATCATAATTAGTATTTATTTATAAAATAATACAAAGTAAAGAAAATTATTAACTATTTCATTTACTTACTCTTCATAAAAAATTTTCAATTTACTATCATACAAATCACCCATTGCTTCTTTCGAGAATGTAATCTATTTATACATACTTATATATAAATATATAATAATAATAAAATTGTTCTCCCCAAAAAAATTCAAATTATTACTTCATCATGACTTTTATAACGTCTTTCCTCAGATATTTTTTTAATTTTATTAAGAAAATCCTCTTCTTCTATATGTGAGTGTGAAATACCAATATGTGCAAGTTCTTCAGGGGTAACAATGGTAAGTGGATTTTTTTCATGAGGTTTTTTTGGGTCTGAATCATCGTTGTCATCATGATAATAAGCATGCATTTTTATCGAAAATTTTATTAGTATTAGTATTAGTAACAGTCATTCAGTGCGTAACATCAAATTTTAATTCGTGGTCTGCCGATCAATGATTAATAAAAATACCCGGGGGATCGTCATTATTATTATATATCTTAAATAGTTAAGATTCAAAATTTATGATTTAATTTAATTATTGATTTTAAAACCAATATAGCACTATTGTCTGATGATCATTATGGTCAGATGATTTAAGGGTTAGGTTACACAGTACATCATTAGTCCTTATTAGCATAGTGGACATTTGATTTCATTGGCTAAATTATGTGACGATCTCCCCTCCAGATATCACGCAAAAATTAGCATAGTGGAAGTTTGTTGTTACATGAAACGTTATATTGCTTCTGAAACTTATCCGGTATATAGTTGTTACCTCTCTAAATTGGAGATCAAGTTCAGATCCAATTCAAATCCAGTTTATCACTTACTTTTTATTGCCAGAATGTTTGCTGTGTATTGTAAAGCTACGTTGCACAATATAAAAAATTAGTGTAACATTTCAAATTTCTACTATGCTGTACGTGTCGATCAAATAACAAACTTCTTTAAAATTATGCCACCACAAAAACGTAAAGAAATTAAAAAGAAGAGCAAACACCAAGAAGCAGAAGAAATTTATAGGTAAGTGTTTTAAGGATGGGTGGTGGTTATCGCCTGCCACCTGTTGTCGTTACTCTAGTTAAATAAAAATTAACTTTGCTTGTACATAAACAAACCAGCAGAAAAGTCAAAAAAAACATTTTGCGCGACTTGACATCGTTAAATTCAATTGCTGCTTCTATTGATGATAATTTATCAAATTTATCACCCAAAGAAAAATCTATAAACTACTTAGTTGGACCAGGTGATGTTGAATGGAAGTTAAAAGAGCATGTGAGTACTTTTTACAAAAATGTAATAGTATTGGATCTCCAGATGTTCTTTTTTGAACTGTCTTCCTCTTTTCTCCATATAGTGGCTCGTAAATGACGCAGATATTACAGAAATTTTTTGGAAATATAGAACTGCAGCATTTACCAAATGTTCACCAATGACAACCACATTAAAACCAGAAGAAGAACTGTTCGTATCATTTTGTGAAAATAAATTTTGGAATGTTGCTGCGTGATTAATTTCTTTACTTTTTTTTGTAGTGCTTTAAGTCATATATTTGTCTTGCAAGAGGAAAATCTTCAAGGGTTGTCTCAATACTTCAAAGAAGAATTATGGCAACAATTATTTGACAATATACGAAGCAAATACCCACACCAACCAGTACCAACAGCAGTTCATGACCTTGTTAACAAAGTCATGAATGTAATGTAATATTTGTTAACACCTTTTCCAATTAATTATATGCAATCTAATGTATGCTTCATCATGTTTTAGATAACATATTCTGAACCAAGTCATCATCGATGTCGAAATATAATCAAAACATTCCTTCACGACATCAAACCTGCCACAGATTCTGAAGAAATAATGTTTAAAATTCTTCGAAACCTGTAAGGTTTTATGATATAATGTTCTTTATCAAATAGAAGTATGCTAACAAGGTTATTTCATGTTCTACAGGGCAGAAAATAATACATCATCTTTTAGTGATGACTACAATGAAGATACCTTTATTCACGATATTATCGAACCTGTTGTTAAGCCGTTCTTTGCTAATAACAGGAGAACAGCTATGAAGTGGTATGTATTGATTGATTGGTGTTTACTATGATGATCCACGCCATGTCATGTTCAATTTTCTATGTATCTGTAGGTCCAACACAACTTCAATATCTTTGGCTCAAATGAAAAAAAAGTTCGACCCAACTTTAATGGGAGTCAGACCTGACTTTATTGTTCATACTATAAATTATAACAATTACATTGAACTACTAATTGGAGAATTCAAACCACCTGGTACAAAAGTATCTTTAGTGAATGAAGATTTCGTATGTCTTGGTAAGACAATGAAATATTGTCTGGACAAAGGAATTGAGGATGGAATGGAGGATCTTGTTATCGGTGGACTTCAAGTTATTGGTAAGTTGTGTTTGGTTAATATGGACGAAGTTTTATTTGGGTGAGTAATTTCTCCTTTGATATTTTAAATTATCATAGGGTTTTTAGGACATATTTATATTATGGATCTTTGTTTTGATGGAGTTTATAGAATGATATTACTTGGTGAAATTCTATTTCCTGAAGGTATTGCTACATGGGGAACTTTAATTAGATGTTTTCAGGTGCTAAGTACATTAAAGGCAAGCAAACAAATTCAACATGAAGAAATAATAGCAATTATCTTGATTATCTTAATGTTCTATTTGTTAATAATGCATCTTTTAGAATTTTGTCAATAATGAGGCTGTTGCATATCAAATCACAATTCAAAAATCACAACATACAAAATCACAAAAACTTCGATTAATTAAACAATCATTTCTTGATCCAATAAAATTATCAGTACAGAATGAAAATTCGAAAACTAAGACAAAAGTAAAGAATTGAATTTATTTTTTATAATTAGCTTATTTCAGGTGTTGTTATTATATATTACTGTTTATTATATTACTCTTAAATATTTATCATTCTCCCCTTTTTCTTTTTTTTGAAAAAAATTTTCAAAAATGCATAATTTCATTTAAATTTATTAAGTTTTATAAATAAATTATATTGCAAGTATTTATCACATTATATACAATATATATATTATTTGATTCTAGCCTTCCAGTAGAAAATACAATGAACTAATGAAATTAAAATATCCAATAATGAATGATAATAAAACAAAACAGCTAAAAAAATTTTTTTAACAACAATATTGTTTCTAATATAATAACAATAATTGGATCAATAGTGACATACAGCAACAAAACCAAAAAAATAGATTCTCATGAGGAGTTTAATGAAAACTTTGATGCTGAATGATTCTTTGTCTCTTTGCTGTCTTTTTTTTTTCTTACTTTTTCATTATTTCTTTCTTGTAATTATTAATTTTTCCTTAATAAAGAATTGATAAAAAATATTATAAAACTGATAATTATAATCACATTACAAATGACTAAATTTTGATCCCTGAAATCATTGGTAACACCAATGTTCACTTTGTCTGGTTTTGTTGCAGCATGCCCCATATATTACAGTATTAATTGTTTTGCATCAAAGAAATGAATTGGACCTTGAACTTAAAAACACCAATGCTAATGATTTTAGTATTGATGTCTTTGTTTTTTGAGTACTTCAATATTTTTCCATTTTTTTTTCTTTTATTTTATTGTTTGTTTCAATCTTACACCTGGACCTAGATTGAAATTTCATATTAAAATTCGATCTCAATCTCAATCTCGATGTGAAAATTTTTGAATGCAGATCGAAATAATTCTTAATCTCAATCTAATAATTTTTGAAGGCATCCCATTAATTGGTTGATCGCCTTCTAATATATTTTTCATTATGATATCTTTCAAACAATCTGGATCCCGATTTTTATCTAATTTGACACTCACATCTTTACTGTTTTTAAAAATGGAATAAACATAAAGGGTGATTTTTAATTTTTTCATGGTTTATGATGACTTCAGATTTTTACACCATATCAATATTATGCCAAGATCTACCGAAAATCTTGACATAAATGGAATAAAAAGAGAAGCATTGATTCTATGTTCGTGATTGGAAGGTGACAAATAATTAATTGTCGCAGCAAGTTAGTAAAAATCACATGATTTATAATTAAACTGATTCAAAAAAAAATTTTTCATGGAATCGAAAAAATCCCTTTTGATAGGTCTTTGTGTTATAGGTGTTGTTGGTGTAGGATATGCCTTTTATTGGGACTATAAAAGACAAAATGATCCTGAATTTAGAAGAAAGATCAGTAAGTGATTAAAAAAATTTTTTAATTAAATCAAAATGATAACAATAATAATTATTACAAATAATTCAAACAACTCTTTTATTAATTAAAGAAAGAAGTAAAAAACGTGCGTTGAAAGCCAAGAAAGCAGCAGAAGTAGATGCTAAATTAAAGACTGCTGATTTTGTTAGAAAAGCTGTCGATGAAGTTTCAACCGAAAGTTTTCCTTCTGATGTTAATGCAAAAGAAAAATATTTTATGGAACAAGTTGCTAAAGGAGAATCTTTGCTTGCAGCTGGTAAGTACACGTTTATACTTATACGTAAATGTTGTGTTTGATTTTTCTATAAATGTAAGTATGTATATCTTTTAGGTGAAAATGGATATGATGAAGCCGCTCTTTGTTTTTACAAAGCACTAAAAGTTTATCCTAGTCCTGTTGAATTAATTATGATCTATCAGAAAACCATACCTGAAACAATATTTAACATGGTATATGAAATGATGAGCCTCGAGGTGATTTTTTTAAAAAAATTTGGTACTGATTTGAAATTTGTTAAACTTTAATTAATATAATTATTATTGGAACTATATATAATTTTTATTATTTTGATTAGGTCAAAAAAAAACAATCTGAATATTTCGAAAAATTTCCACCAAAAGAAATGAATGTCAAGGTTAAGGATGTTAATAAATCTTCAGATCTTGAGGATCAAACACGTCGAGGGCTTTTTGCTACAAAAGATTTTCAACCTGGTGAAACTATTTTCGTTGAATTACCTTTAGCTTCAGCACTTGATCCAAATCTTGAGGTATAATTATTAAAAAATCTGTTATTATTCGGATATATGAATATTTTAACCAATAAATATACATATATTCATTTTTCTTATTAAAAAACTAGTCCGGTGATTTTTGTAGTTATTGTTTTAAGACGATTTCTGTTGGACTAGAATTTACTGATGGTAATGATCTTTTTGAAGCAATTTATTGTTCTAAACTATGTATGGAAAAAGCAATGTCAGAATATGCCACACTCTTATTTACAAGTACCGGTTCAACCGGAAGTGATAGTAAAGAAGCTAAATTAGCAGAATTGGTTAAGTTAGGAAATGTAAAATATCCATTAATGATTGCTAGATTTTTGGCTAGAATGGTATATGAAGAAACTCAAAAAGTCGCATCGGGAATTGAAGAAGAATATACAACTTGGGATCATATTGAAAGATTAAGGTATTTAGATGTGCCTGCTACTTCAAAGGAAGAAAAAGAAATTAATCTTTTAAAAGAATTATTTGCTGCTAAAGTGCCTGGAATGGAAGAATTTATTTCTGAAGAAAGATATATGGTTCTTAAAGGCAAATTTACGTATAATGCATATGGTGTACACACCAAAAAAATTATAAATGAGGTACTGTATATATATTTATATATGTGTGTGTGTATTAATATATATATATAAATTAATTTATTTTTACATTTAGAATAATTCCGAACCTGTCCGTTCGAGTGAATCGCCTGTTATTGGTGCATGTTTTTACCGTTTTTCATCCTACATTGCACATTCATGTGATCCAAATGTAGAGGCAAAATTCCCTAATGGTGATAACACTGTATCAATTGTTGCAAAAAAACATATTAAAGAAGGCGAGGAATTGAAAATCAGTTATATTAGGCAAGAAAATAGAGATGTTAGTAGTAGGATAAGTGAATTGGACGTAAAGTGGCGATTCACATGTACATGTAATAAGTGTGTAGAAGAATTAAAGAATTACTAATTAAAACATTAAATTAACATTAACATTTTGATTTGTTTTTAATATATGATGGTTTATGAATCAATTTTTTTTTAAAAAAAAAAACAAGAAATTTTAAAAATTTTTATTAAATCAAAAGTATGAAAAAAACGAATGATAAATAAATTTAAACAAACTAATTTTTAAAATTAACAGCTAGCTAATGTAAAAAGAATAAATAATATAGAACCAAATTTGAATGAATTCAATCTTATGTGTCCGTTGAATGTGATCGCAACCAATCATGTTAATTAAAATTATATCAAGTCACAAATTTGCGACTTATGATATTATTAATAAATATGTGAATACGGTTTATGGGATAAGATAATTTGGCATACTAAAATGATAAATTAAAAAAGTTTCGAATTCAAATAGGGTTAATATTAACGTAACTACTTGTAGTGTGATATGATTGTAATTTCCACCTGCCAATTTTCACATGAAAATAATGTTGTGATATTTGAGTATGATAAATTTATCCAAAATCCAGCTGGCATGTTCAAAAGATTTTTATAAAACAGCGCATGCGGACAGGGGTAGAGTTGTACAAAATATGATCCGGGAAAATGTCAGCAACAAAAATCCGTTGATAAAACCAAGGTAAATAAGTTATTATATTACATATAAAACTAAGCAAAAGAATAACTTTGGAAATTATTAGATGTTGTCTTTTACCTTCCCATTGGATCACGATTTTGCCTTCTTGAACTCATTAATATTGAGTATATTGGGTGACTGTGAAATAATTTGACCACGTTTGCAAATAACTTGACATTGAAGTAAATCATAAAAAACTTTAACTCTAAAAATCTAAGGACATATGTTAAATAGTGAGATTCGTAAAACTTGAATTTTTTCAACTATATGATAAAGGTCTCTCACCTATATTTGTGTAGAGATCAGGAAAATCTTCCAAAATTGGTAAAATTTTAAACCTATTACTATTACTATATTAATATACAGTCAGACTCCTAATATAGTCACACACCTCGGGACCATAGTGAAATCTCAAGACTATGTTTGTGACTATACAGGACATGTTTTTACTATGATTAATTAGTAGCAGGGAATTTTTCAAAAAAACGTGACTATACTATGTTGTGACTATATAGGATGTAACTATATAGAGAAAAAACTTATCTATAGTGCATAATTTTGGCTGAATGACCCCTACCCTTGATAATGCGAATTATAGTTACATTTTTCGCGTCCCTATATTTGCGAATTCATCTCACCTTTTTTTAAAAAATTACTTTCGAATCATTGTAATAGTAATAGTGTTTACGGTATAATTTTCTGGTCATAATAATAATAATAATAAAAAATTAGCGCGTTGAATGATTTTTCATTTAAAATATAAAAAAAATTTTCATTTTTAATAATTAGTTTAGTTCAAAAAATTTTTATATAAATATTGGCACAATTATAAGAAATGTTCAACAACAATTTGATTAATGTTTTAAATGCTACAACAATGAATGGAGTGAGTACTGTTTAATTGTCATGATTACTATAATGCTATGCTTCAATAATTATAGTGGTTTAGTTGATTATTTCAGAGTTATTCATATTTTGTATAATTTTATATATTTAAAGCTTTATGAAGAAAGAAACAAAAGTTCAAATAATTCAGAACGAAATGAAGGTATTTAACTTTTTAAATAGATTTGATTTTTTATCAAATAAAAAATATTTATATATTTATGTTTTTTTTAAACTTGATCTTAAAAAAGCCTCAGATTCAGATTCTTCAAGTGGGGAATCTTCAAGTGGAAGTTCTTCAGCTAGAAACTCTCCAGATACCCCATCAGCATTAGATTTAATTTATCTTGATTTTTTATTACAAAATAAAGAACAAAAAATTCAAAATCATGATCTAGATTATTCCCAAGTAGAAAAGATATTAAAAGAAAAATCAAATGAAGAAAAATTGAAAGAAATTTTTGAGTTAGATAAACCTGAAAAGTTTAAAGAAGGTATGTTTATTTATTAATAATATTTATTATTGAACAAAACAAAAATTTTTTCTGAAATCTTTTGTTCATTTATTAAAATAGATTTTAGATGTAATTTTATAAAATCAACGATGTTACAAGGTTTTCTTTTCCTAACAGAATTTCACATTTGTTTTCATGCTTATCTGCCACGAGAGCCTGTAAGCCAGTTTTAATTATTTATGTACCATTTTTTTTTGTCAAGGTAATCTATTCTAAAAAGTAAATGATTCTTTAATTTTAGGATGTAATGTTAAAAGATGGAAATCTTACTAAATTAGCACCACATGGGGCTCTTAATGTTAGATATTATTGTTTATTACAAAATGACGTTTTTATGTATTACAATGATCCAACGGTATGATAACTCTTTATATTAATCTCCTCTGTTTGTATCTATAATTGAGAAAATATTGTCATAATTACTATTTTTTTAATGTTTGATTAGGATTTGTATTGTCCGGTTGAAATCATAGATTTGAAATATGCAATCAAAGTTGAAAATCTTCATAAAAAAAATTCTTTCCGGATAGTGACACCTAAACGTAAATATAAATTTCAAGCCGATTCTCAAATTTCTATGGAGGAATGGATAACTCAATTAGGAAAATCAATATTACGTGCTAAAAATGAAGGCGATAGTGTAAAGGTAATTGTGCTATTATTTCATTCGTTAATTCTATTTTAATATTTTATTCTATTATTTCATCCTTTATTATTTTTTTTTAACTTATCATTCCAAGATTGTTATACCAATCGAAAGTATTAAACATGTTCGACCCAATCTATCAAAAAATTTTCCTAACACTATACAAATTGTTACTTATGGCGATGACCAGTCTGGTTGTGATGAGGTACACTTTAAAATCTATTCAATATTTGAAAATTTTCTAGGGTTTAAAAACACACACTTTTATACGTTTATTAAAGATAATTTACTAAATATTGCTCAAACTTGACTTTACATCCAAAAGTTCTTTTTCGCTTTCTTCTCAGATAGTGGCACATTAATTGAAGAATTAAATGATTTACGAAAACCAGAAACTTCGACTATTGATAATAATGATTCTCAATCTTCTGATTCTTCTATTAGCTTAGCATCAAGATATATGTCTAATATATTTAGATCCGTTAGTATTAATAAAAGAAGAAAAGGTTACGATGACGAATCTTCATTAACTATTACAAAACAAACAATAAAGTCACCAAGATCATCAACTTTTGAAAATCAAACTCAAGATTCTAAAGAAGGGAGTCTAAGCATTACAAAGCAATTCCAGCGTCGTGTAAAAATTATGACTACAAATCCTAAAGAATATATCAGTTATTTTGAAGAAAATACTTCGGAAAAAACGAACAGTCATTTTAGAGAGCATTTTGCTTTACCTGAATCAGAAAAACTTCACGCCAGTAAGGAATATACCTAGGATTTTTTTTTATAATAATAACTGAATATTTTCCCAATAATATATAATATTTATCATACATTTATACATCCATATAATATATTTTGTTACAAATAATATTAGTTTTCTATGGATATTTTTCACGCATAATTCCAGTTTATGGCAAGTTTTATATATCAGATAATTATATATGTTTTCGATCAAGAGTCGTTGGCAAATCAACTAATGTACACGTTATTTTATTTTTTATTTTTATTTTTTAAAAAATTAAAATCATAATATTTTTTTTTTCTTTATCTTTTTTTTAATCTAGTTATGGCTACCAATATCGGATATTTATGGAAAGCCTAGAAAACAACAAGCAAATGTATTAGGTTATCACGGATTAGAAATTTTGACCAAATCACAAAAAGAAATTTTAATTGAATTTGGTTTTGAAAAACTTAGAGATAGGTTTTTCGAGTTGATAGAAGAAAGAAGACTAGCAATTATTAAAGAAGGTAGAAGTAATTCATTGGGTGAAAGCGATGCTGAAACAACAAAATCAACAATTTCTGAATTAAAACCTGATCATCCTCTTCATTTTACTTTACTTACTATTGGATCTCGTGGTGATGTACAAGTATGTGTTTATTTATAATTGGTTTTCAGATTTGATTTGGTCATGAAATCATTAATTTTTTCTTATTATTGAATTGCTTTAGCCATATATTGCACTTGCAAAAGGATTGATTTGTGAGGGACATAAAGTTAGAATAGCTACACATGGAGAGTATAAAGATTGGATTGAAAGCCATGGTATTGAATTCGGATGTGTTGGTGGCGATCCTGCAGAATTAATGGTAATTTATTTATTGTTATTATTATTATTATTATTATTATTATTAATTATTATTACTGTTATTATTTTTTTTAAAAATAATTTAATTTTATAACCACTATATTTTTTTTGTTAGAGAATATGTGTTGAGAATGGAATGTTTACTTTTGGTTTCTTCAAGGATGGAATTACAAATGTAAGTTGACATTAATTGGTTAAAAAGGATGACTTTTACAATTCAATTTAATTTGTTTTTGTTTTTACATTAAAAAAAATTCATTAGTTTCGTGAATGGTTTGATGAGTTGTTGAAAACTTCTTGGCTAGCTTGTCAGGTAAAAAATTAAATAAATCTTATAATGTTTAATTATGTATGCTTTAATATACATCTATTATGTGTATTATCTAAAATATTTATTAGAATACTGATGTATTAATAGAGTCCCCTAGTGCAATGTCTGGCATTCATATTGCCGAAGCTTTAGGTATTTATTACTATTCCTATTATTGTTACTATTTATTTATAAGAGATAATTCATACATTTTATTAAACTTTACAGGCATTCCATATTTTCGGGCATTTACAATGCCATGGACACGGACTAAAGCATATCCCCACGCATTTGCGGTATCTAATTATGATTTAAAAGGTCCGTATAATTACATGTCGTATGTCCTTATTGAGAATGCATTTTGGTTAGCAAGTGCACCACAAATTAATCGATGGCGAAAGAATACGTTAAAGTTACGGAGCACTAGCCTAGAGAAAATGGATGCAAACACAGTTCCATTTTTGTATAATTTCAGTGATCGCATTGTACCTAAGGCACCTGATTGGGCTGATTGGATACACGTAACAGGATATTGGTTTTTGGACAACCCCGAAATTGGATGGAAAGTGCCACAGGATTTGATTGATTTCATAAAAAAGAATCACGATGATAAGAAAAAAATAGTTTATATCGGATTTGGATCAATTGTTGTAGACGATCCACAAGCGATGACAAAAATCATTGTAGAATCTATTAAGAGAAGTGGCGTTGCAGCAATACTATCAAAAGGATGGAGTGATCGTTTACAAAGAACAAAGGCTGATGATAATAAAGAAGAATATCCTTCCTGTATATATCCACTGAAATCCGTACCACATGACTGGTTGTTTCCGCAAGTTGATGCAGTAGTACATCATGGAGGCGCAGGAACAACGGCAGCAGGACTTCGTGCTGGTAAACCCACTATAATTAAACCATTTTTTGGAGATCAGTTTTTTTGGGGAGAGCGAGTTGAACAAATGGGTATTGGATTTAATCTTAAGAAATTGACGATTGAAAAATTATCGGATTATCTTGTTGCAGTTACTACAGATGATAAAATGATCAAAAAAGCATCTTTGGTTGGTATAAATATTCAAAAGGAAGATGGCTTAAAAAATGCAATACAAGCAATCTATCACGATTTGGATATTGCTAAAAAGAGAATCAAGGAGCAAAAAACTCGTACCGAAAATGATTCAACTTATATTAACACAGATTTTTCAACGTTGGCAACTGTGAAATTTTTTAAAAGAATTACGACTACACCACCATCAACTCCGTGATTATATTAATCATACTTATAAAACTATTTATTTTGATGTTTTGATATTTTTTTAATATTAATATTGTAAATAAAATCAATTCTTACGCTAATAATCTATGGCTAGCAAAAATCAATCAAAAGTTGTCTGCATTCAATTCATATATAAATTTTAACGCAGGGCTATTTGGGTGGCTAATCCGCTATTAATTAACACGAGTGTAACTTTGATTTTTTTTTACTAATAAACATATGGAATAATCACGGAAAGCTTCAGGATCATGATTAGAACCTCGCCCCAACAATCTTTTATAATAATCGAGCCACGCATTCCTCGGGCCAAATTTATAAAATCGACCACCCTCAAGTGTGAGCCGTTTTAATTAAATGAGTTGGGTGGGACCTGTCATTTTTAAAAATAATTCATTACATAATCGTATATATCAATGTTGTGACCCCTAAACTCTAAATTAGTTTAGGGAGTTTTTAAAATCCTAAACCTTACCCGAAACCTACTCTTACCAAAACCCTACGGTGCAGATCATCTATAATCATTAATTGCTTATAGTAACAATTGGTCAACTTCAAAATACTAAAACAAAAAA
>CAUDNR010004112.1:5497-27518 GCA_958430865.1 Entrophospora sp. SA101
TATGGTTTAACTTTTGACTATTCTTGTCAGTTAATTCAATTAATTAATTTATGAGCTTACTCTTTCTTGCACCTAGACAAATCTCTGAGTCCAAACCTTTGCTTACTCACTAAAACAAATAAATGTGGCTTTTTACCAATGCTCCACGATTGTTAAACTTTTACCAAGGCACTAACTACACTTGTTGCTTTTATCAAAGCGCTTTAAACAAAAGAAAATAAGGACAGATTTTAAATAACAATAATGAGTCAGAATGTTAATTATATATTATTTTTCTCTGCGAGGATCCGAAGTTATTCCTTTTCAAGAAAAGACCAGAAGTTATCCTTAATGAAATTTTCGTTGATCGTTACAACAATCAGGGTAATGATAAAGATGGTTTATCAATTGATATTATAAAAACTTCAATAATTTTTTTACAAAGTAATTTTACAATAATTATAAAAAGCTTTTGCGTTTTCATTATACACTAAATTAGTTGACCCTGAATCACCAAATTTCTGATTCATTTTGTTCAATTCGGACCTGAATAAATTGATTTGATATTTATTATTTAACTTAAAACAATGAATTTTGCAACTGTAAATTTCTTTTTTTGTTGTCGTTATTAATGTTATATTAATATTAATGTAACACAAATCCTTGTTATTCGTTTTATTATTACAGACAGAGACAGCAACGATCATTTATTAAGAAGGGCAAATATGGCAAACAACTATAATTTGTTGGCAAAAGGAGCTGATATTTAGTGCACGAATTGTATGGTCTTGGCGAAGAAGAAAGAACAATTCATGCGGATAATTGTTCATGACAAAACAAAAACAATTCGACGATCCAATATTTGGCATGACGAGTGCTGAAAGGCTTCCATGAAAGAATTACGTATTCTTGGTCATACTACATTTATTTTTGGACCATTTAAAAAATTTTGAAGTTGATGATTAGAAACAAATGGTTATATAATATCGCACAAACAATTTTGAAGCTAATGAAAGAAAAGTATTTTTCTACAGCTGGATTGAAGGTTTAAAATTTTTTTAACCATAATGATAAACAAACTTTTAAACAAAAACGTGACAGTGAGTTTCATAATATTATAACTCAATCATATATATATAATTCGTTCGGAGCATCAAAATTAGCACTGGATGCAAAGAATCTCAGCATCCCATCATGTATTCGTGATTAATGATGCAATCATTAATAAAATAGGCCATTTCATGGCAGATGGTGCATTGATTGAATAGCCTAATAAATTACAACAAAACATATAAATAGACCCGCTATCCAGAAAAAAACGGAGCATTAGTTTTGCTTTTTACGTTGCATTCGAATTCGAGGGTCGAAGAAAGTAGTGCCGAAATAGCCATCTACGTATTATTTGGCGAGGTATCTATACATTCATTCGGAGCATCAACATTATCCAGTAATATTATTATTATATCAATATTTTTATTTTATTCGTTGCGTTGAGCAAAAAATTTATTTATTTATTTAAAAAAATTACATATACAAAGAAAAATTGTTCACGAATTTAGTATATTTAAAAAAAAGTCTTTTTGTCCTGATCTTTTCCTCATGTTTATTGATTAATCTCAGATTAAAGGTCAATTTGATCGATTGGATTTTTTTTTCAAGTCTATTGCTATGGAAGAAAAAACTTCATGCAAACATCAAAAGTTAGTTACAAATTCCGGTTGTTAAAAATCAACCAAGTTTTTTTTCTTAATTAATTAAAAAAAAATTTTTTTTTGTTCTGAACTTTTTGTCGTGTTTATCTATTTATCTTCCTCGCTCAACCCTGAAGTTTTGAACTAGTGTTGGTTTCCAAAACTAGAGAGTTTCGCAACCGTGCGAAAGTCAAAAGGTTTCGCCATAAGTCAAAGCTAGTTTTGATTTTTGACTATTGACTTTTGATTTAGTTTTGACATATAACTTTTAATTTTAGTTTTGACAGCCAACACTATTTTGAGATAAATTTTTTGGTTGCCAAATAGATATCAATGGGAGTTCGCATGATAGGCGATGTAAAAATAACCACTACATTTATCATTTCGGAAAACGAAAATATTTTTGTTCAAATCCCAACTAACAAATTAATTTGCACCAAAAAAAGAAAAAAACGACTCATTACAAAGTTTTACCCTTTGATTTGGATCTCATCCCTCTCCAACAATCCAATTTACTAAAGTTGAGCGACAAAGTATGTTTAGAAGATTCGTAATTCGTTATCACCGTAACTGCACTGAATTTACCATTACCGTTTCAAGTTAATATTTCTCATGCAACCAAACAATTCAAATTTGGGAAAATAATTAACACAAATTAAAATATACGACATTTAGAAAGGAACCGTAACACGGCAACCTTTCTTTCTTTTATGTCAAGGAAAGTTATTCTCAAAAAAAATCTCCACACTATTCATTAATATTAAAACACCAAGTCGAATTTGTATTTTATATTTTGTATAATGTCACATGCTAAACTGTTACCATCATTATCACTAGAAAGGTGGGAATTTATAACTAAAATTTATGGTGAAATATATCGTAATGCAGAAGTTAATTCTGATAAAGAAAGTAGAAAAGATTATTTTTTTTCATTAGTTAAAAGCAAGGAGCTTTCTGAAAATGAAAAAGAATTTTGTAAGGAAAAGTTTATTTATGATCATGAATTAAGAAATGCAAGAAATAAATGGGGCGAACCAAAAGAATGTAACAAGTGCAAATTGACAAGATACTCTGATAGATTCTGTGAAGGTTGTATTAGTTCACAGCTACAGAGACTTTTCACCACTTGGACATCTGGAAATAACATAATTGATAATTTTATTCAACAATGTCAAATGATGTCATCTCTGCCAAAACTTATTTTAGAATGGATACCTTTTGAGCAATTCATTTATGTGACAAAGTTGACTGGAGGTGGATTTAGTTCGATTTTTACTGCAGGATGGACAAGAGGAGCTATTAATGATTACAATGAAAATAAAAAGGAGTTTAGTTATTTTGGAAGGCAAAATGTAGTATTAAAAAGTTTAAACAATTCAAGTAATCCAGGAAAAGCCTTTTTTGATGAGGTTGGTAGTTGTCATTTAAACAATACTGTATTATATAATGCTAATTGATTTTATATTCAATAGGCAATGAATTATTCTAAAATTAAATCGGGGCTGATTGTTTCTTGCTATGGTATAACTAAATTTCCAAATAGTGGAAATTATGCAATTGTTCTAGCTTATCTTAGAGAAGGAAGTTTAAGGGATCATTTACAAAAAAATCATTTATATTTAACATTAAAAGATAGAATTAAAATATTTATTAATTTATGTTATGCATTAAATGATATACATCAAAAAGATTTAATCCATTGTGATTTACATAGTGGTAATATACTTGTGCAAGCAGGTTGTTGTTATATTACAGATTTAGGATTATGTGGACCAGTTGTTGAAAAGTTATCAAATAAAGTCTATGGAATTGTACCATATATTGCACCTGAGCTACTTAGAGGAAATAACACTAAGAACACAAAAGAATCAGATATCTATAGTGTTGGGATGTTAATGTGGGAAATATTTGCAGGCCACCCACCATTTGATGATAGAGCTCACAATCATCGTTTGATTTTTGATATATGTGAAGGTTTACGACCACCAATATTACCTGGAATATCTGATGATTATGTGCAAATGATGCAGAGGTGTTGGGATGTGGATCCATCAAAAAGACCAACTAGTAAAGAGCTTTATGATTTCATTGATAATAAACATAATGAAATTTTTAAAAATAATAGTAATAAAAGTAAAAGTTTAACAAATAAGAACTTAAAAAATAATAGTTTAATAAAAAGATTATTCAAATTTTCTAAAATCAAAAAACATGAAATTGATTTTAATGATGATGACAGTATTAGCAGCAGCAGCAGCAGTGATGGTAATGATGCTTCGCAACTATTACACAAATCACATCCAGATGCATATCATACAAGTAGAATATTAGATGAAGAGATTGCTAAATCTAAAAGCTTGAAAAGTTATACAAGTAATGATAGTTCATTAAATAATATTGATTTTAACTCTTTTCTCTAAAATATTAACAAAGGCGAATAAAAATTTCATTATCAATCAATTGGAAATTACTATCCATCAATTATCATTGCTGACAATATTAATTAATTAAACATTATATTCTAGTAAAAGAAAGATGAATTTAATCTCTACTATAAATTTATATCTTTTTTATTTTATTTTTATTTTATTTTTTAAAGCTAAATATTATAATAAACTTTTTACAATTTTTTTGATTCTTGTTGTAAATGGTGATATTGTGAGGTATCATTTCGGTTAATTAACAATTATGGCTTAACTTTTTGGACCATTCTTGTCAGTTAATTGCAAATAATTCAGTGCTTGTTGATTAATTAGTTTACAAAATTTACTTTGGTTCCCTCTTTCTTTCATCTAATCTGTGAACGCACTTGATGGTACCAGATAACTGTAAATAAATAAAGTGGCCTTTTTGCAATGCTATAGAGTTCTTTTTATTCACTTGCGATCGATTTTTACCCTTATTGGCCAATTGCAAATTTGCTTTGGTTTACTTGCAAAACAACACAAGTAGCTTAAATTTACGATTACGATAATACTACTTCATTAACACCCGCTAGCCTCATCTATCTTACCCTTTGTTGATACCAATGTAACCAAAGAATTATAACACCTTCTACATAATAATAATATTAAATGTTTTAGAATAATAATAAAATTTCTTGTATTTCAACAATAATTTGCTTCAAAAGAAAATGTCTATCATTATAAAATAGTTTCAACAAAAATTGAAGTTTCGGCAACAAATTATAGTTTCGGCACAGTGATTGAGTTTCGGCAAACTGAGTTTCGAACTATTAGTTTCTATAACCTTTTTTT
This sequence comes from Entrophospora sp. SA101, assembly GCA_958430865.1. NCBI lineage: Eukaryota > Fungi > Glomeromycota > Glomeromycetes > Entrophosporales > Entrophosporaceae > Entrophospora > Entrophospora sp. SA101. The sequence goes on from CAUDNR010004112.1 coordinate 10,425, forward strand.
TCCCGAGTTTCGACATCATCACAATTTAGTTTAGGCAAGCTTCTATATATTACATGGAGCTTGAATATTTATTACACCCCACATACCAATGCTACAATGAGATCCTTCACTACAATAGTAATACAGTGCACCACTCTCCTGAATTATATTGGTGGATTGACTTTCGAATCGAATACATCTGTTTTTGTTGATCTCGTGCATGATTTTTAGCTGTCTGATTGAACTACGTTGTGTGGAATATTTGGATTAACAAATTTAAATATTACCTGATAAAAAAGAAGATAAAGGAAATAGTTGGTGTGAACAAACAAGCAAATAATATCTATTCATCAATCTGTATACTTACTACATCTCCATTTGAAAATGTGACCTTTTGTGACACAAACTTTAACCCACCTTTACCGAGCGAGAGATTACATTAACAGTAGTGATAATCAATAATACTATAATTAAACCATGTTTAAACATTATCATTTTTTTTAATAAATTTTTTTTGTTGAGAAAGGAATTTTTTTTTTAAAAGGCAAAAATTGAGAATCAAAGTATTATAAGGTTTTTTTTTTTTTTAATATTTGTAATTTAACCAGTAAACATTCTTCGTGATCGGTTTTCTTTTTTGATTTATAAAAAAATATAAATTTGCTTATTTTATACGTATCATATCACCAGAAATCCTTTTCAGAAAAAACTTGATATTAAATCGAATTTACAATAATAAAATAAATGGGCAAATAATAATAATAGTAACACTAACACAATATTATACTAAAATAATAATAAGACAAGTTTTGTTGTGAATGAGTATGGATGGCCTTGTGTAAGTTTGTAGTTGAAGCAAAAATATGCATGCTATCTTTTAATGATAATTTATTTAAATGTGTCTAATTAATTATTTTAATCGAAGGGTGGCAGGCTAGCTTTAAATTAACTGTAGGTTAATTGGGGTGTGATTATGTAGAGCTTTTAAGGCTTCACTTTAGCATAAAAAAAGCAAGATAATAACAATAAGACCATGCATGGTTCTTTTGTGAAATAAATTAAAATTTTTTTATTCATTTACAATATTTATTAAAAAACCTATTAAATTATTATAAAATATATGATAATATAAAATATTTTTTCCATAATTCATAAAATACATAAAAACTTAATTATGAATCAAAATCATTTGTTTTTTTCTATAGTTATAAATAAAATGTAATGAAATATAAAATTTATATGATGTAGTACATGAATATTTTGGGCTCAATCATAACTATAATGAGTGGTAGCATCAATACTGCAATATGGTGTTTTACCCTTTGAATAATTTGATCAACTAATTTTCTTTGTTCTTCTGCCAATTTAGTGTTATTTCTTTCTACTTTGGCCATGGACAAATGTTTTTTAAACCTCTTGCATAATTCTTTAATTTCTTCTTCTTGGCAAGCATTATAATGTAAACTATTTCTAAAATGTTGACAAGTATCACACAAATCAGTCCTGGGACTCATAATTTGAATCTCTGGTGTTAATTGATGTCATAATTTTCTGGATGCATCATTATTTTAAAGATTTCAATTTGTTATCTTCTTCTAGATCAGCTAGAAAATCTCTGTGAACTGATTTATAACTCGTTTCAGCTGGTAAGAATACAATTGATTGGGTTATTCTATTGTTCCTTCCTGGACTTGCTAATCCATGGACTTTGGCATAATTTTCTAGAAAATTCTTCACTACTCCTGCAACATTTTTATCAATCACCATTTTGGTTTTCCATTGAGGCATCCTTTTAATGTTACCATGAATTCTTGGCAGAAGACCATTGTTTATTAGATGATTTCAAAATAAGCCCTACCAATTCCTAACATATTGAAATAGGTTTTTTGCAAAGTAGCATATTATGATCTCAATGATAAAAGGTCCTTTTGTTAGATCTGGTTTTCTTTTTAAGGCATCTACTAACTAGTACTTATTGATCCACCATCCATTGACTTAAGTTGGGCCATTAAAAATATGTCTTGTCCAAACTTGGAAAGAGTTTGAAAGGATTCCCTTAATTCTGCATAATCTTCCTTGGAATTCTTTGAAGAGCAACCACATTTATGACCTTTTTCTAAAAAATCAATTGCTTTTTGAAATTCAGCAGAACCATTGTATTGGTTGTTTCAATTATTACATTCCATAATACACCTATCCCTATTAAGGTTTCTGGTCCTAACTATTTTGAAAAAAAAAGTAGCCTTGACAATAGTTTGGGCTTCTCAATATTTTTTATAAGAATGAACATGAAAAAATTATATAAATCAACCTATTTTTAATTTAAATAATCACCCAATTCAACTATTAATAAAAAATAGTTTGGGCCTATAAAAATTAATTTTTGTACAAAGCATTTTGGCAATTTTGGCTACTAAGAGAAATAAATTCAACCAAAGACCTTAATCCCTATATATATATAATTTTATTTTATTTTTTACAAATAAGTTTATCTATTAAGTTATAAATTGGTTGGATTTAAAAGAAGATCTAGGAAAGGTAATTTGAATACAACTGATTAGAAACAATAATCAAAAACCCATAATGAAAATCATGGCAAAATGACATTATTTATTCTAACACTTTAATTGGAAAAATTTTATTTTTTTATTTTTAATATATGCTGGAATGAAACCAGAACATTATTGGATATCTGTAATGAAGTGATATTTTCATGCATATATTACTCAGATATTCTTTAATTTTACATTGCTAATTTAACAATGTATTGTTAATGAAAATAGTTTTTTGGAATTTAAAAAAGATTCTAATCTTTGAAGATACTCTTTATTGGAATAGATAAAGCCTACTATTCCACTTTTTGGAGTGTTCTAGACATCTTCTCAATATCCTTTTCTTCATTGTCCTTATCTGTTGTTGTAATTCTCTGACACTGAAATCATCGAAAATTTCTTCTGGAACCACAAAATAAAGTTTAATTGTTTCTAATGTGGATGGCATATGCTTCTGCTTAATAGGGTGAGGTGATCTTTTGATAGAGTTATCTGAAATAAACAATCTGGCATCATTATAAAAATCTACAGCCAGGAAATTGGATTTATCTGGTATGATAAAATTGTTCTTCACTTGTTATTTTGAAATATCTTTGGGTTTTCAGATAGGATTGTAGGAAAATGCTATATGATGTGTTATAGCATTTCTTTTACCTAAAATGAATTTTAAGAGTTTACATAAATTGTATTCTCTGCACATTTTGAGAAATTATATTATTAATATAGCCTTACTTTTTTAATTTCAATAATTTTTTTGTTTTGAAAATTAAAATCACTATTCAAAAACAGTCAAATCATATAAGACTCAAAGTGAAGTCACACAGGGATTAATATATGTTTTAAGATGTTGAAACTCAAACTTTCATTTCTATGATACTGGAAGCCCATTGTATGCTGCCTCTTTCATATTCAGGTAATTTTGTTTCATAATGAATTAAACAGTTGGAAATTTTAATAGTCACCATATTTTATTTTTTTTTAGATATAATTATATTTTTTTAATGAAATTTTGAAATTTCATGCAATTTCCATGTTTGTGTTCCACAAAATATTTATTTTTTATTTTTTTTTTTTAAAAAATAATGTGGGAATTATTTGAGCCACATTTTCCATCTATCAAAGATATTGCTGAAGATTTGTCAGATGAAATCAAATATCAAAACTTGAAACATTCAATAAAAGATGCTGGCTCGTTGATTGATAAATTTGCAGCAAAGGCAAAGGTTGATCCACTTGGTCATGATTTTGCAAATTACTTGGATGAACATGATCAATTGAAAAAGCTTAGAGATGAATTTTCTATCCCAAAAGCTGGAAACGTAGCAGTTGGTAATTAATCAATGTCTAATTGATAATATATAATAATTATAATTATAATCAAATTATAATTATGATTGACCATTTAGACGCAATAAGCCCTGATGAAGATTCAGTGTATTTTTGCGGCCATTCACTTGGATTAATGCCAAAGTGTACAAAAGAACTTGTAAACCAAGAGCTTGACGCATGGGCTTCTTCGTAGATATCTTTTTTCTTTTCCTTTTTTATCTTTTTTTGAAAATTTTCATAATGTTGAAAATTATTTAATATATTAGAGGAGTGACTGGTCATTTCCGACATAAATATAATCGACCATGGATTTCAATAGCAGAAACTGTTACAGAAAAAACTGCTGAATTAGTTGGTAAATACATGGTTAAAGATGAGATTATAATCAAAAGGATGTTTGTCATATGATTTGAAAGTATCTATTGAAACTTTTATGATTATTATAGGAGCCAAACCGATTGAGATTGCTATAATGAGCACACTTACATCAAATCTTCATTTACTTATGGCATCATTTTATACTCCCACAAAAACACGTTTTAAAATTATGATTGAAGATAAAACATTTCCATCAGATCAGGTAAACAGTAAAGCTTTTTAATATGTGTGTGTGTACATATATATATCTATATCTATTTATATTATAGTAATATTTTTTTATTCATAAAATATACAAGTATGCAGTGGAATCTCAGATAAGATTTCATGGATATGATCCAGCCACGGCGTTAATTAAAGTATCACCTCCAACTGGTGAATATTTTCCAAGCCTTGATGAAATTTTAAAAACGATTGAACAAGAAGGTGATAGTATTGCTTTAGTAATGTTTGGCGGAGTTCAATATTACACAGGTCAATTTTTTAAAATTAAAAAAATCACACAAGTTGCCCAAAGAAAGGTTAGCATGACGATTTATTATTTGATTGGATTGGATTTGATATAAAACTTTTTATTTTTTTTCCAAGGGATGTATAGTGGGATTTGATCTTGCACATGCTGTTGGAAATGTTGTTCTAAAACTTCATAAATGGAAAGTTGATTTTGCAAGCTGGTCTACATATAAATATATGAATTCAGGTCCAGGTGGAATTAGTTCCATTTTCGTTCACGAGAAACATGCTTATGATTTCGATCGACCTAGGTGTTTATTTATTTATTATCATGAGAATTAATTAATTAATTATTATCAAAAGGAGTAAAAATGAATATTTTTTATAATAGATTTGCAGGATGGTGGGGTACTGATCTGACATCAAGATTTCAAATGGACAAACGTATGGGTTTTTTTATTGTGTAGAGGAAAAAATTATTTTTAAAACAAAATTGAATTTTTAATATATACACATATATACGTATATATATAAATTTAGCATTTGAACCAATTCCTGGTGCTGGCGGATTTCAAGTTTCAAATCCTTCAGTCTTGAACGTAGTTTCATTACTTGGCAGCTTGGAAGTTTTTTCAAAAACGAGCATGGTGCAACTTCGTACCAAATCTATTTTACTCACAGGATATCTAGAATATCTCTTGGATAAACAACTTGATGAACTTGGATGCAAAATAATTACACCACGTGATCCTCATCAGAGAGGTTGTCAATTATCACTTATTTTTGATTCAGAAAAAGTACGTTCTATTCATAAAGAGTTAATGACTTATGGAATAGTGGTTGATATAAGAGAACCAAATTGTCTTAGAGTTGCCCCTGCACCTTTGTATAATACTTTTTCTGAGGTCTGGAAATTTGTAAAAGCTTTAAAAATGGCTGTTAATGATTTAGCAGTTAAGGATGATGGTGAAGTTGTTTCTCTTTAATAATAACGAAATGAATGTTTTAAAATATGTAATAAATTTTTTAGTGCAAGATATATAATGTTATTGAGAGTTATTATTATGTATTGTTTATGGAACATTCTACATTCTAGTATTTTAGCTTAGAACATTGTTGAACTTGATAGGTAGATAGGTGCCTTATATCTTTGTTTCCCTCGAACTTTTGATGATTTCTTTTTGCAACATGATGCTGTTGCTGCATTTTGATAATAACATTGAACTGGAGTGGATTCGACAATGAACTTCTTCATTGGATTAATTTTATATGATAAAATGGCTCTTATGAAAATAAAATGTGTTGTATGTTCGAATATGAACAACAACACGAAAATAATTTTCCCTTCTTCATATAGCTATGGAACCAATGCTTTGCAACTTTTATTTTGCCGTAAATGTTGGTTTATTTTTATTTAGGATTCTTTGGATATAGAATAATTGATTGAACAATCATTTCTTTTTGTTGTGAAGTTGTTTTACAAAGATGTGAGATTTTTAAATGATATGTAAAACATCATTAAAGGTGAAGCTCTTCACATAACTCTTGCATAGTAGAATCATTTTATCACAATTAAATAAGAAAATAGTTGGTAGAAATTTTTGTCACGGCTGATTACTTTGGTTGTTATCATCATCATTCAAATTTTCAAATCAATTTCAAGTTGGCATAGCAAAAAAGAAAAAAACTGATCCCCCAATAATTCATAATATTCGTGATTTGATATTACCGTAACTGCACTGAATTTACCGTTTCTAGTTTCCTTTACAACAGAATATTTCAAATTTGGGTATATAAAAAGAAAAAAGATTACACAAAATATAAAAATCTATGACATTTAGAAAAGAACTGTGACACAGCAATCTTTCTTTAGGAAAGTTATTCTCAAAAAAAAAATCTCTACTCTCTTCATTAAAACACCAAGTCAAATTTATATTTTATATTTTTATATAATGTCATATGTTAACCAATTTTTATCATTATCACCAGAAAGGAGGAAATTTGTATATATAATTCATAGTGAAATGTTTAATAATGCAGCAGTTAATTCTGATAGAGAAAGTAGAAAAGGATTTTTTTTTTCATTGGTCAAAAAAAAACAAGGAGCTTTCTGAAAATGAAAAAGAATATTGTAAGGAAAGGTTTACTTATGACTTTGAATTAGAGAATGCAAGAAATAAATTGGGCAAATCAAAAGAATGTAACAGATGTAAATTGACAAGATACTCTGATAGGTTCTGTGAAGATTGCATTAGTTTACAATTACAAAGTCTTTTCACCACTTGGACATCTGGGAATAACATAATTGATGATTTTATTCAACAATGTCAAATGAAATCATCTCTGCCAGGATATATTTTAGAATGGACACCTTTTGAGCAATTTGAAAAAGTAACAAAGTTGACTGAAGGTGGATTTAGTTCAATTTATACTGCTGCATGGACAAGAGGACGAATAATTGATTATGATGAAAATAAAAAGGAATTTAGTTATTTAGAAAGGCAAGTAGTAGTATTAAAAAGTTTAAATAATTCAAGTAATCCAGGAAAAAGCTTTTTTGATGAGGTTGGTAGTTGTTGTTTATAAAAATAATGTATTATATAATACTAATTGATTTTACATTTATTTTCAAGCAATGAATTATTGTAAAATTAAAGCACCACTGATTGTTGAGTGCTATGGTATAACTAAATTCCCAGATAATGGGAATTATGCAATTGTTTCAAATTATCTATCAGAAGGAAATTTAAGGGGTTATTTACAAAAAAATCATTTAAATTTAACATTAAAAGACAGAATTACAATCCTTAGATATTTATGTTATGCATTAGATGATATACATAAAAAAGATTTAATCCATTGTGATTTACATATTGGTAATATACTTGTGAAAGGAGGTAATTGTTATATTACAGATTTGGGGTTATGTGGACCAGTTGATGAAAAGTCATTAAATAAAGTCTATGGAATTGTATCATATGTTGCACCCGAGCTACTTGGAGGCAAAAAGAACACAAAAGAATCAGATATCTATAGTGTTGGAATGTTAATGTGGGAAATATTTGCAGGTTGTCCACCATTTGATGATAGAGCTCACAATCACTGTTTGATTTTTGATATATGTGAAGGTTTACGACCACCAATATTATCTGAAATGCCTGATGATTATGTGCAAATTATGCAGAGATGTTGGGATGTGGATCCATCAAAAAGACCAACTAGTAGAGAGCTTTATGATTTTGCTGAAAACAAGCTTTGAAGAAATTTTTAAAAATAAACATTTGAAAAATAATAGTAACAATAATAATAATAGTTTAATAAAAAGATTATTCAAATTTTCTAAAGCCAAAACACGTGAAATTGATTTTAATAATGATGGCAACAGCAGCAGCAGTGGTAATAGTGGTAGTAATTCACAACAAACACACAAATCACATCCAGATGCACATCATACAAGCAGAATATTAGATGAAGAGATTGCTAAATCTAAAAGCTTGAAAAGTTATACAAGTAATGATAATTCGTTAAATAATCTTGATTTTAACTCTTTTCTCTAAAATATTAACAAAGGCGAATAAAAATTTCATTATCAATCAATTGGAAATTACTATCCATCAATTATTATTGCTGACAATATTAATTAATTAAACATTATATTCTAGTAAAAGAAAGATGAATTTAATCTCTACTATAAATTTATATCTTTTTTATTTTATTTTTATTTTATTTTTTAAAGCTAAATATTATAATAAACTTTTTACAATTTTTTTGATTCTTGTTGTAAATGGTGATATTGTGAGGTATCATTTCGGTTAATTAACAATTATGGCTTAACTTTTTGGACCATTCTTGTCAGTTAATTGCAAATAATTCAGTGCTTGTTGATTAATTAGTTTACAAAATTTACTTTGGTTCCCTCTTTCTTTCATCTAATCTGTGAACGCACTTGATGGTACCAGATAACTGTAAATAAATAAAGTGGCCTTTTTGCAATGCTATAGAGTTCTTTTTATTCACTTGCGATCGATTTTTACCCTTATTGGCCAATTGCAAATTTGCTTTGGTTTACTTGCAAAACAACACAAGTAGCTTAAATTTACGATTACGATAATACTACTTCATTAACACCCGCTAGCCTCATCTATCTTACCCTTTGTTGATACCAATGTAACCAAAGAATTATAACACCTTCTACATAATAATAATATTAAATGTTTTAGAATAATAATAAAATTTCTTGTATTTCAACAATAATTTGCTTCAAAAGAAAATGTCTATCATTATAAAATAGTTTCAACAAAAATTGAAGTTTCGGCAACAAATTATAGTTTCGGCACAGTGATTGAGTTTCGGCAAACTGAGTTTCGAACTATTAGTTTCTATAACCTTTTTTTTCCCGAGTTTCGACATCATCACAATTTAGTTTAGGCAAGCTTCTATATATTACATGGAGCTTGAATATTTATTACACCCCACATACCAATGCTACAATGAGATCCTTCACTACAATAGTAATACAGTGCACCACTCTCCTGAATTATATTGGTGGATTGACTTTCGAATCGAATACATCTGTTTTTGTTGATCTCGTGCATGATTTTTAGCTGTCTGATTGAACTACGTTGTGTGGAATATTTGGATTAACAAATTTAAATATTACCTGATAAAAAAGAAGATAAAGGAAATAGTTGGTGTGAACAAACAAGCAAATAATATCTATTCATCAATCTGTATACTTACTACATCTCCATTTGAAAATGTGACCTTTTGTGACACAAACTTTAACCCACCTTTACCGAGCGAGAGATTACATTAACAGTAGTGATAATCAATAATACTATAATTAAACCATGTTTAAACATTATCATTTTTTTTAATAAATTTTTTTTGTTGAGAAAGGAATTTTTTTTTTAAAAGGCAAAAATTGAGAATCAAAGTATTATAAGGTTTTTTTTTTTTTTAATATTTGTAATTTAACCAGTAAACATTCTTCGTGATCGGTTTTCTTTTTTGATTTATAAAAAAATATAAATTTGCTTATTTTATACGTATCATATCACCAGAAATCCTTTTCAGAAAAAACTTGATATTAAATCGAATTTACAATAATAAAATAAATGGGCAAATAATAATAATAGTAACACTAACACAATATTATACTAAAATAATAATAAGACAAGTTTTGTTGTGAATGAGTATGGATGGCCTTGTGTAAGTTTGTAGTTGAAGCAAAAATATGCATGCTATCTTTTAATGATAATTTATTTAAATGTGTCTAATTAATTATTTTAATCGAAGGGTGGCAGGCTAGCTTTAAATTAACTGTAGGTTAATTGGGGTGTGATTATGTAGAGCTTTTAAGGCTTCACTTTAGCATAAAAAAAGCAAGATAATAACAATAAGACCATGCATGGTTCTTTTGTGAAATAAATTAAAATTTTTTTATTCATTTACAATATTTATTAAAAAACCTATTAAATTATTATAAAATATATGATAATATAAAATATTTTTTCCATAATTCATAAAATACATAAAAACTTAATTATGAATCAAAATCATTTGTACAAAAACAAAATTGTCTTGCAACTTTTTCTATTTCATCCTCAACTTTATCAGCAGATTGATTCAATTTTTTTCTTAGTCTGGGTCGACATTTTTCCCATTCATCAGCAAATCTTGTTTCTTGAGCAATTTCAATCTGTGAAGTATCTTCTGGTGCTGTCCATAATAAAATATTTTTTGTAGTTTGAATGGATAATAATGCTTTGAAATTTTTGATGGAGACAGTCATTCGATATAACTCATATTCTGCCCATATATGTGGATTATAAAATCCACCATCAAATTTCATTGTGTTATTTTGGTTATTGTCACCTTCATATTTAAACAATTGACACACACTGTCATACTGATTGTTCTTTAGGAATTGATTGATGTAAATTGTTGCCTTGTACAATGCTGTATCAACTAATTTCTTTTGATCTGCATTCTGATAATCAATTTGTTGAAAATCCATGCATGGACAAAACTCACGTGGTATATTCAATGTCTCACAAGTGCGCAATCCATACATTGGGGTGAGGAATGACTGACCATAAATTTGTGCTTTGGTCTTAACATCATGAGCATCAGGATTATTTGTACTTTTCCTGAAAGTGGAGTTTGATAAAAAATTATTTATATATTTTTCATATTCTAAATAATCAACTAAAGTTGTTGTTTTTGAACCCTTTGGCATATATTTTTCACCACCACCTCCATATGCTAAATGTAATAATGTTTGATGTAAATCCATATGAGTTGTAAGACGATATTGATTTTTTTTAAGAGCATAGCCAAAATTGGGATGTGAATCAAGCAGTTGGTTCGGTAGTAACATCATCATTGTAGGCTGTTTATGATGTAAATATCCTTCAAAAAATGTATACTCTGAACCGTAATGGAGTCCATGATCACTATGGATAATTATTGCACTATTAATGATTTTTTTTTTTTTTTTTTTAGTAATTGAAGAGATTTGTAAGTTAGTAAAGTTAGAATAGTTAGAGAGAGAGAGAGAGAATTAAGATTAAATTCAAAAAATATCCAGCATTACCTATTTTTTGAGAGTAATGGACCTTCACCAGTTTGTTTGTTGCCAACAATCATTTTTTCAATTAATGATCTAATATTACGATCAAATTCCATATGGAGTTGCCCTTCAATATGAGTGTCTAGAAATGTTGCTGATACATAACGCTTTTTACCTTTGTAAACATTTAAGAATTCTTCAACCCAATCAAGTGTATGTTGTGAAACAGTTTTATGACCCATGCAATAAGGACCAGAGCCAAAAGTATAACCTTGCATCCAAGTCATTTCATTTGTTCCATTTAAGAATACACAAGACTCATTGAATCGAGTTTTTTCATCAGTTTCTCTTATCAGATTGAAATTATCACATATTGAATCAGTTGGGAATTGATGATAACCAGGTTGAATTCTCTTGTACCCATCTCTCAATTTCTCTTCAATATACCAATGAGTCATATCCCCCATGTCCCAATCCAATGGTTCAACAAAACCACCACAAGAACCGTCAGAATGAGCAGTCACAAAACCTTGTTCTTCATAAACATCCCATAACCAATTTGCATTAGAACCACCTTCTATATCTGGTAAGCTTTGACCACCGTAAATATATGGTTTATTTGGTGCAGAATTCCAACCCAACACATTGTATTTTTCCATAGAAAACCATTTATGTGTACCACCTGTATATTTCTCAGAATTATTGAAAAATTCCATGACTTGTGTGAATTCTTGCTTAAATTTTTCTCTGGTCTCAGCATCTAACAAGAACATCACAACATCATCAATCAATGGTGAGGGATGATCTGGATCACCAGGAGTAGTTGGAAATGTATGATCTGCAAATATTCAGTTATTCATTAAAGATTAGTTATGTTTAAAATTAAATGATTGATTGGTTTGTTTGTTCATATTAATTACTCACTTTCAAGTTTTTCGTTAACTGTAGCATCAATTTTTTTTATTTCTTTTCTAAACATGGTAGCATTTGCTTTGTCATCACATTGTAAAAATACATAGTTTTCATCCATTCTAAATAAGCCATCTTTCTCTTGATCCCAAACCGCCCAAGAATAATTCATTGACTTATAATGGTATTGAAAAGTTGATTTATTTGGACAACCAATGACATTTATATATTGTGTATTTGTTTTCTTATCATATACAATATAACCAATTCCTGGACCTTACAAAAGGGAATAACGAAAAAAGAAGTTCAATTAGCATATACAAATAAATATTATAATAATAATAATAAATAATAATAATAATAATAATAATAATAATAATAATAATAATAATGCAACTAACCTCTTCTAATATCAATAAAAGTACTATAATCTCCCAATAAATATGGTAAATCGGGTATATTGCAACTAGAATTTTGCCATATTGGAATAGAACCGTTTACATCAAAATAATTAGTTTCATTAAGTATTACAACGTCTCTATGATAACTATCAATATTTGAATATGAACAAATAAATAGCAATAATATTATTGAGGAGGCAACTAATGGCAGTAGTATGCGTCTTTTTTTACGACCACTTAAATATTTTACAGTTTTTTTGGTAGGCGATGAAGGTAAAGAAGTTAATGTTGAGGATGATGTTGGTATTATAATATGATTATCATTATTAACTGTTTGATACGACCAACTATTATTATTACTATTATTAAATAATTTTTTATATATAAAGTCCATTATATATATATGTCTACTGTATTGTCTGTCTATGTATCAAAAAAATTTTTTGTTTTTTGAAAAAAAAAATAAATAATTAAATAATTATAAAAAAGTATATCGAGAAAATGCGGCTTTCTTCTTTCTATATTCATATTTATTATTATGTTTAGAATTAAAATTAATTATATATATTATATTATTTATATTATTATTTGTTTTGTTTATTTTTACTCGTAAACAATAATGTATGGGATTAAATAGAGGTCACTAGATATCACGAATTAATTTCATTGGTTGAAAACACGATAGTAACCATGTAAAGAGTTTTGATTTTTATTGGAGACAAAATAAAATGAATTTTACCAAATTAGAGACGATCGATATATTTTATTATTTCTTATTCTCATTCTTACTATCTCATCCTCATCCTTGCGCTCATACTTAATACTAATGTTAATGTTTGAGATAATTATATATACATTTCATAAACGATTGATGAATTATCCCTTAAACAGTTTTTCGGTTATTGATAGCTGAAAAAATTTTTTCCACATGCAAACTTTCTCCTCTCTAAGGGTATTACTTCCTGATATGAAAATGATCCTTGAGTCTCTGCCAATTGACCTATAAATGAAAATTTTGTCGTTGTTCTTGTGGTTTTTGTAAAATCCTCTTTAAAAGTTGGTCGATTGACTATTTTTACTTTGCTGATCATCAAATTTACCAATAAGAATACAAAATCGTGGTCTGACCCGTTTAAGGGATAATAATAAATTAATATATATTATATATATATTGTAAACATTGTATTTAAATAAATGCATCTATTATATCACATAAATATAATAAATATATTTGTCAATGCTCCGACCCAATAATAATAATAGGAAATTACGATATTTAAAAAATGGTTCGGTAATATATTAATATAGAAAGTAGGCCTTACTTTATATTTACATATCTGTAGAATATCAGTAATAATATTTTTGAATTCTAATGGGGTAGGAAATTGCCACATTATAGACTTTGTTTCTAATAACGTTCCATGGGTATTGACGACTGCTCGATGACAGAAGTTTAAACAATAATATATATATGGTTTTATATCTAAAAGTAAAGTTTACTTGATCAATTTAATAGTAAAAAAGTTTTCTTTAACGAAATGAAAGTTATTGAAAAACCGGTATATATCAAAATTTATTTAATATTGTCACACAACATAATTTCAAGATCGTCACAAATAGATGAATGTGATAAGATCTCATTTTTAAAAACTTTATTGATTCCACAATATATTATTAATTTAATATTTGATGATGATGTACCGACAGGATCTGCATAACTTTATTGGCTGTTCGAGTTATTTTTTATTACTAAATCTATAATACAAGGATTATTAATTTATTTATTTAATTTGATGAAAATTAGGACACACACACACACATATATAGATTTATTCTCAAAGATATAGTATATAAAATGGTACACAAATTTTAAAATACAGCTTTAGTTAACAAGTTTTTAAACGAAACATAACAGCCTTTTACTCAGTGTTGAAAATTCAGTGCGGGATGTGGGGAATGCGAGGGGTGTAACATTACATATCAATCAAATTTTAATTTTTGGAGATAGTTTCTAAATTTGTACTAGTTACACGACGAAATTTCAACAATTAAATCAGCTAGTGAAATAGAAAATTTGTTGTTAAAGGATTCATTCAAGGCTTGTGCATTTCTTTTAAACCTTTTTGATTTAAGAAATTTAATCTCTTATACTCATTTACGACATTGACGTTCACTTTTAAGCAGTCAAAACCAAAAGATAGAATGTTCAACGACTTCCAGCAAGAAGCTCGACTCATCGTCACATAGATTTGTCCTGGTGCAAATATGTTATGGTCTACAGCCAAGGTTGCATGTGGCAGTGTTAGGCCTTGAGTCTTGTGCGCTATAAGAGCAAAATGCATTCTGCAACGGGAATTGACACCTTGATGCTGGTACGTCATTGATATTAAAATTTGCAACATTTTTCTGAACGTTTATTTCATCACATTGTTAGTTGTTGGGAACGTAACTTCCACATTGTCATCACCAACGGCTTTAGTTATCACTCCTATCGTCCCATTGCAGATGTTGTGCTCGAATAGTTTGTTGTCCAAGAACATGACCCTCGCTCCTTTCTGAATTGGAATGGATTTTTGGAGGTTCGTGTGATTCTTGAAAGGCAATTTGCTAGACCCACCACGATCCTCTCACAATTTAAAGTGTTGACCGCCAGGGAAACAACAGGATCGTAGCACCGGTCATTAAAAGGTAAGTGCTGGCGAACGAAGGCGTTTATTTGGTCTGATATTTCACAGGTGCCAACAACGTGGGTGGTGCTTATCATCACCCTAGAATTTTGAGATCCTTCTACCTTTTCATTGATCAACAATTGATTTTTGTGAGAGGTACCAAAATCTCAACTCTTCGAAGCAAATGGAAAAAATCCAAATCTTCCTTCTGTCGTTACGGCCTGGACGAAAAACATTTTTCCACGCCAGTGAAAAGAAAACCATCTGCGAATTTCGATTGTTAATTAAAATCTTTTGTCCTGATCTTTTCTTCGTGCTTATTTATTTATATCCCAGAGTAAAGGTCAATTTGATCGATTAGATGTTTTTTTCAAGTCTACATCACTATAGAAGAATAAATTTCAATTGTTAAAAAAATAACTAAGCTTTTTTTTCTTAATTAAATGAAAAAAAGCTCTTTCGCAAAGAAGAATCCTCATGTGGATCAAAAGCCATTTGCGAATTTCGATTGTTAATTAAAATCTTTTTTTCCTCGTGTTTATTTATTTTATCCCAGATTAAATGTCAATGGGTCAATTGGATTTTTTCCCCCAAGTCTATCGCTATAGAGGAATAAGCCTCATGCAAACATCAAAAGTTATTCGATTGTTAAAAAAATCAACCAAGTTTTTTTCCCTTAATTAAAAAAGAAAAATCCTTTTCAAAGATTAATCAATGAATTTTATTTGTATTTGGAAATTAAAAATAAAATTTTTCCTATCCAGAAAATTTTTTTTAGTTCAACGCGAACAATAAAAAAAATTTTGTACATATTGTTTGTTTATCGATCATTGAATTGACCAATAATAATAACAACAAAATAAAATGTAAAAAGTGTTTTTGAATCCCGGTCTCGTGATCCAAAATATACTAACACTAACACGTTGTGTGGTTGTGTGACAAGTCTTTGACGATCTGGAATTTGAGGTAAAGGCTCCAAGTCAAGGCCATAAGTTTTGGTCATTTTGAACGGTCTGAAACGTCAGAGCAAGGCAAAAACCTAATGGTAGTCAACGATAGACACCACGCAAAAAAACATCTAAAGCGAAACACAATTTCCTTTCAGTCAAGTATCTACTTCGCTCAACCCTGACGTTTTGAACAAAAATAGATAGCAATGGGAATTCGCATGGTACAATGATGTAAAAATAACCATACCATTCATTATTTTTGGAAAACGAATCAATTTGCAAGCCAGCGCAACAAAAAAGAAAAAACTATTTTCCTCAACAATTCAGTTTCAAGTCTTAATATTAATGAGTCTTTTACAACAGAATATTTCCCGTGCATTCAAATTTGGGAAAGGAGAAAATATTACACAAAATATAAAATTTTACACAAAATTACAACATTTAGAAAGGAATCGTAACACAGCAACCTTCTCCACTCTAATTAAAACACCGAAAATTTTATATTTTATACTTTTATATAATGTCATATGTTAAACTATTATCATCATTATCACCAGAAAGAAAGGAATTTGTATATAAAATTGCTAATGAAATATGTAGTAATGCTAATGTTAATTCTGATAGAGAAAGCAGAAAATTTTTTTCGTTGGTAAAAAAAAACAAGGAGCTTTCTGAAAATGAAAAAGAATATTGCAAGGAAAGATTTATTTATAACTTTGAATTAAATAATGCAAAAAATGAATCAGGCAAACCAAAAGAATGTAACAATTGTAAATTGACAAGATACTCTGATAGATTCTGTGAAGGCTGTATTAGTTTACAATTACAGAGTCTTTTCACCACTTGGACATCTGGAAATAACATAGTTGATAATTTTATTCAACAATGTCAAATGAAATC
>CAUDNR010004112.1:27528-53389 GCA_958430865.1 Entrophospora sp. SA101
CAAAATAAAGTTTAATTGTTTCTAATGTGGATGGCATATGCTTCTGCTTAATAGGGTGAGGTGATCTTTTGATAGAGTTATCTGAAATAAACAATCTGGCATCATTATAAAAATCTACAGCCAGGAAATTGGATTTATCTGGTATGATAAAATTGTTCTTCACTTGTTATTTTGAAATATCTTTGGGTTTTCAGATAGGATTGTAGGAAAATGCTATATGATGTGTTATAGCATTTCTTTTACCTAAAATGAATTTTAAGAGTTTACATAAATTGTATTCTCTGCACATTTTGAGAAATTATATTATTAATATAGCCTTACTTTTTTAATTTCAATAATTTTTTTGTTTTGAAAATTAAAATCACTATTCAAAAACAGTCAAATCATATAAGACTCAAAGTGAAGTCACACAGGGATTAATATATGTTTTAAGATGTTGAAACTCAAACTTTCATTTCTATGATACTGGAAGCCCATTGTATGCTGCCTCTTTCATATTCAGGTAATTTTGTTTCATAATGAATTAAACAGTTGGAAATTTTAATAGTCACCATATTTTATTTTTTTTTAGATATAATTATATTTTTTTAATGAAATTTTGAAATTTCATGCAATTTCCATGTTTGTGTTCCACAAAATATTTATTTTTTATTTTTTTTTTTTAAAAAATAATGTGGGAATTATTTGAGCCACATTTTCCATCTATCAAAGATATTGCTGAAGATTTGTCAGATGAAATCAAATATCAAAACTTGAAACATTCAATAAAAGATGCTGGCTCGTTGATTGATAAATTTGCAGCAAAGGCAAAGGTTGATCCACTTGGTCATGATTTTGCAAATTACTTGGATGAACATGATCAATTGAAAAAGCTTAGAGATGAATTTTCTATCCCAAAAGCTGGAAACGTAGCAGTTGGTAATTAATCAATGTCTAATTGATAATATATAATAATTATAATTATAATCAAATTATAATTATGATTGACCATTTAGACGCAATAAGCCCTGATGAAGATTCAGTGTATTTTTGCGGCCATTCACTTGGATTAATGCCAAAGTGTACAAAAGAACTTGTAAACCAAGAGCTTGACGCATGGGCTTCTTCGTAGATATCTTTTTTCTTTTCCTTTTTTATCTTTTTTTGAAAATTTTCATAATGTTGAAAATTATTTAATATATTAGAGGAGTGACTGGTCATTTCCGACATAAATATAATCGACCATGGATTTCAATAGCAGAAACTGTTACAGAAAAAACTGCTGAATTAGTTGGTAAATACATGGTTAAAGATGAGATTATAATCAAAAGGATGTTTGTCATATGATTTGAAAGTATCTATTGAAACTTTTATGATTATTATAGGAGCCAAACCGATTGAGATTGCTATAATGAGCACACTTACATCAAATCTTCATTTACTTATGGCATCATTTTATACTCCCACAAAAACACGTTTTAAAATTATGATTGAAGATAAAACATTTCCATCAGATCAGGTAAACAGTAAAGCTTTTTAATATGTGTGTGTGTACATATATATATCTATATCTATTTATATTATAGTAATATTTTTTTATTCATAAAATATACAAGTATGCAGTGGAATCTCAGATAAGATTTCATGGATATGATCCAGCCACGGCGTTAATTAAAGTATCACCTCCAACTGGTGAATATTTTCCAAGCCTTGATGAAATTTTAAAAACGATTGAACAAGAAGGTGATAGTATTGCTTTAGTAATGTTTGGCGGAGT
Organism: Entrophospora sp. SA101; assembly: GCA_958430865.1. NCBI lineage: Eukaryota > Fungi > Glomeromycota > Glomeromycetes > Entrophosporales > Entrophosporaceae > Entrophospora > Entrophospora sp. SA101. Next base: position 29,285 of record CAUDNR010004112.1, read on the forward strand.
TCAATATTACACAGGTCAATTTTTTAAAATTAAAAAAATCACACAAGTTGCCCAAAGAAAGGTTAGCATGACGATTTATTATTTGATTGGATTGGATTTGATATAAAACTTTTTATTTTTTTTCCAAGGGATGTATAGTGGGATTTGATCTTGCACATGCTGTTGGAAATGTTGTTCTAAAACTTCATAAATGGAAAGTTGATTTTGCAAGCTGGTCTACATATAAATATATGAATTCAGGTCCAGGTGGAATTAGTTCCATTTTCGTTCACGAGAAACATGCTTATGATTTCGATCGACCTAGGTGTTTATTTATTTATTATCATGAGAATTAATTAATTAATTATTATCAAAAGGAGTAAAAATGAATATTTTTTATAATAGATTTGCAGGATGGTGGGGTACTGATCTGACATCAAGATTTCAAATGGACAAACGTATGGGTTTTTTTATTGTGTAGAGGAAAAAATTATTTTTAAAACAAAATTGAATTTTTAATATATACACATATATACGTATATATATAAATTTAGCATTTGAACCAATTCCTGGTGCTGGCGGATTTCAAGTTTCAAATCCTTCAGTCTTGAACGTAGTTTCATTACTTGGCAGCTTGGAAGTTTTTTCAAAAACGAGCATGGTGCAACTTCGTACCAAATCTATTTTACTCACAGGATATCTAGAATATCTCTTGGATAAACAACTTGATGAACTTGGATGCAAAATAATTACACCACGTGATCCTCATCAGAGAGGTTGTCAATTATCACTTATTTTTGATTCAGAAAAAGTACGTTCTATTCATAAAGAGTTAATGACTTATGGAATAGTGGTTGATATAAGAGAACCAAATTGTCTTAGAGTTGCCCCTGCACCTTTGTATAATACTTTTTCTGAGGTCTGGAAATTTGTAAAAGCTTTAAAAATGGCTGTTAATGATTTAGCAGTTAAGGATGATGGTGAAGTTGTTTCTCTTTAATAATAACGAAATGAATGTTTTAAAATATGTAATAAATTTTTTAGTGCAAGATATATAATGTTATTGAGAGTTATTATTATGTATTGTTTATGGAACATTCTACATTCTAGTATTTTAGCTTAGAACATTGTTGAACTTGATAGGTAGATAGGTGCCTTATATCTTTGTTTCCCTCGAACTTTTGATGATTTCTTTTTGCAACATGATGCTGTTGCTGCATTTTGATAATAACATTGAACTGGAGTGGATTCGACAATGAACTTCTTCATTGGATTAATTTTATATGATAAAATGGCTCTTATGAAAATAAAATGTGTTGTATGTTCGAATATGAACAACAACACGAAAATAATTTTCCCTTCTTCATATAGCTATGGAACCAATGCTTTGCAACTTTTATTTTGCCGTAAATGTTGGTTTATTTTTATTTAGGATTCTTTGGATATAGAATAATTGATTGAACAATCATTTCTTTTTGTTGTGAAGTTGTTTTACAAAGATGTGAGATTTTTAAATGATATGTAAAACATCATTAAAGGTGAAGCTCTTCACATAACTCTTGCATAGTAGAATCATTTTATCACAATTAAATAAGAAAATAGTTGGTAGAAATTTTTGTCACGGCTGATTACTTTGGTTGTTATCATCATCATTCAAATTTTCAAATCAATTTCAAGTTGGCATAGCAAAAAAGAAAAAAACTGATCCCCCAATAATTCATAATATTCGTGATTTGATATTACCGTAACTGCACTGAATTTACCGTTTCTAGTTTCCTTTACAACAGAATATTTCAAATTTGGGTATATAAAAAGAAAAAAGATTACACAAAATATAAAAATCTATGACATTTAGAAAAGAACTGTGACACAGCAATCTTTCTTTAGGAAAGTTATTCTCAAAAAAAAAATCTCTACTCTCTTCATTAAAACACCAAGTCAAATTTATATTTTATATTTTTATATAATGTCATATGTTAACCAATTTTTATCATTATCACCAGAAAGGAGGAAATTTGTATATATAATTCATAGTGAAATGTTTAATAATGCAGCAGTTAATTCTGATAGAGAAAGTAGAAAAGGATTTTTTTTTTCATTGGTCAAAAAAAAACAAGGAGCTTTCTGAAAATGAAAAAGAATATTGTAAGGAAAGGTTTACTTATGACTTTGAATTAGAGAATGCAAGAAATAAATTGGGCAAATCAAAAGAATGTAACAGATGTAAATTGACAAGATACTCTGATAGGTTCTGTGAAGATTGCATTAGTTTACAATTACAAAGTCTTTTCACCACTTGGACATCTGGGAATAACATAATTGATGATTTTATTCAACAATGTCAAATGAAATCATCTCTGCCAACCCACATTTTAGAATGGATACCTTTTGAGCAATTTAAAAAAGTAAAAAAATTGACAGAAGGTAGATTTAGTTCGATTTTTACTGCTACATGGACAAGGGGATATATTTATGATTACAATGAAAATAAAAAGGAATTTAATTATTTTGGAAGGCAAAGAGTGGTGTTAAAAAGTTTAAATGATTCAAGTAATCCAGGAAAAGGCTTTTTTGATGAGGTTGGTAGTTGTCATTTAATCAAAATAAACAATACTGTATTATATAATACTAATTGATTGTATATTAATAGGCAATGAATTATTGTAAAATTAAATCAGGGTTGGTTGTTCCTTGCCATGGTATAACTAAATTTCCAGATAATGGAAATTATGCAATGGTTTTAAATCATATTCTAGATGGAAGTTTAAGGAGTTATTTACAAAAAATCATTTAAATTTAAGATTAAAAGCCAGAATTAAAATCCTTATATCTCTATGCAATTCATTATATTATATACATCAGAAAGATTTAATCCATAGTGATTTACATAGTGGTAATATACTTGTGTATGGAGGTTGTTGTTATATTGCAGATTTAGGATTATGTGGACCAGTTGATGAAAAGTCATCAAATAAAGTCTATGGAATTGTATCATATGTTGCACCCGAGGTACTTAGAGGAAAAAAGAACACCAAAGAAACTGATATCTATAATGTTGGGATGTTAATGTGGGAAATATTTGCAGGTCACCCACCATTTGATGATAGAGCTCACAATCATCGTTTAATCTTTGATATATGTGCAGAAGGTTTACGACCACCAATATTACCAGGGATGCCTGATGATTATGTGCAAGTGATGCAGAGGTGTTGGGATATGGATCCATCAGAAAGACCAACTATTAGAGAGCTTTGGGACTTTGTTAGAGATAAACATAATGAAATTCGTGAAAATGATGATGATGATGATGATGATGATGATGATGATGATGATAATACTACTAGTAGTGGTGGTAATTATTTGCAACAAGTACACAAATCACATCCAGATGCATATCATAAAAGTAGATTATTAGATGAAGAGATTGCTAAATCTAAAAGCTTAAAATTTTATACAAGTAATGATAGTTTGTTGAATAATCTTGATTTCAACTTTTTTCTCTAGAATGTTAACAAAGGTGAATAAAAATTTTATTATTAATCAATTGGAAATTACTATCCATTAATTATTACTAACTATTAATTAATTAATTAATTAATAGACATTATATTCAAGTAATAGTAAAAAAAAAGATGCGATGAGTGACTTATTTAATCTACACTATAAATTTATTATTATCTTTTCATTCATTTTTTATTTTATCCTTATTTATTTATCAAGCTAAATTATAATAATAATGTTTTGAAATAATAAACTTTTATGGTTTTCCGATTCTTGTTAAATGGTGATATTACGAGGTGTCATATAAAGACACCTGACGTAATTGGTTATTTGTTGCAATGGTAACTGTTATTACAAAATATTTACAGTTGCCGCAAATAGATGCGGTTACCACAAACAGATACGGCTGCTATAAGTATTTGCGGCTGTTGCAAATTTTATTTTACACATAATTTTACTGTAAATTAATGACCGACTAATTGAATTCATCAAAAAAAAATTCAGTTGCTAATAATTCAAGAGAATTTTCGCATGACTAATATGACTAATGACAATAATTTCCAGCGGTCGTGGTTATTTGCGGTGACCGTAATTATTTATGGCAAATGGTAACTACCAACAACTATTTACGGCAATGGTAGCTACCAGCCCAATCATTTACGGCATGCGTCTTTAGCGTCATGCAATTATGGCTTAACTTTGGGCTACTCTTGTCAGTTAATTGCAAATAATTCGGTGCTTGTCAATGAATTAGGTTACAAATTTACTTTGGTTCCCACTTTCTTGCACCTAGACTAATCTATAGTCCTAACCTTTGCTTACTCACTAAAGCAAATTACGTTACTAATCGTTGTTAAAACTTACTAATTAATCAACGTTAGTCCTAACCTTGATTGCTTGCTCACATTAAACGTGGCTTTTACCAAAGCTCCACAATTGTTACCTTTTACCAAGGCACCAACTACTCTTGTTGCTTTTATCAAACAAAGAAATAAAGATATTGTTTTCGTTTTTATTTTTTAAAAGCTTATTAATTGATGAATGATAAAAATACGGGGGAAATTTTATATTAAAAGATCGACAAAAAAATATTTTACACAATAAATATTTAAAAAATTCTATTCTTGCAAAATTATCATTTTAAAATGTCAATTGAATTTAATTCAAGTTTTATTGAATCTGGATCTATTGTGAGCACACTGCATTATGGTCCATTTGCAAAATTCTGGTGGGAAAGCAAATTAGACCCAAATACAAATATAAAGAAATTTTATCCTATTAGATTGCATTTAAAAATGCTTCATTGTTCCAAAGACCTGAGTTTTTGTACACTAGTTAATCAAGAGAAAAATAATAAACCTGAGTATAGTTGTTATTGGGGAGAAATTAATGAAACTGGCAATGAAATGTCAACAGTAGTTAATAATCCTTATAAAAAATATCTGGAACATACTCACAGCTTTGTATATAGAAAATTGAATGGATCTGATTTCTTTGGAATGGGTAATGAATTACAATTAAAAAAAATATCTGCAGATATTACATTTTTTCCATTTATTATCAATGAAGGCAAGTTTAAAATGATTGTTGTAGATGCTTCATATGATAAATCAGAGCCCTCAGATGGTTATCACATTACATTCATAGAAAGATCTAAATGTGAATATGTTTTATTTTCTCAAACTTATAATAAGAATAAATTTTTTTTGAATATATATTCATTAAATAGTGGAAAAATGCTTCAAGATTTTCAAAATTTAGATGTAAATGAATTATGGAAATCAACTGGATTATTCAGAGACTATTCTGGTAAACAATTGTTTCTATTAGATAACACAGAATTAAAGCAAATCATTGATAATTTGATTAATTTTCAGACCAATTGTCATGAATGGAATCAAAATATTTTTGATAAACTTCATATAGCATATATGATACACATCAATAGCAAAGATCTAACAACATCAGTTTTAAAATATTTGCATGATAAAAAATCAACTCTTTTTGAATTTTATAATTTATTATACAAATTCAAAATTATTGAAAAAAACTCAGAAAAAGATGGAACAGTTATAAGAAAAATCAGAGCTTGGAGATAATTATTGAATGCATCTGGTTGTAAACAAATAAAAATTTACAAAAATAATGAATATTGGACAAAAGCTGAAGATACTGCAGCAGATTTAGAAACATCAGATCTTTTTACTGAGACAGACCTAAATTTACAACCAGAATTGGATTCTGATTCAGATGTAAAAATCTTTTGGAAATGTTTTGAAGATGCAATGAGTTCAAATATAAAAGGTGATGATGGTCAACAAAGAATTTTGTCCATAATTGCTGAAAAATTTTCATATTCAAAATTAAATGAAAACTTAAAGTTAGCAATAATTTAATTAATGCTGCAAGGATACATGCATGATTGTATGTAAGTGGAGGATCAATTTTAGAAGAAGATCATGTGAAAATGATAAGAAAAAGTTATCAGATGAACAATTAAGAGATTTAGAAACTCTTCTGCATGATAAAAATAATGTTTCAATGAGTTCTTACAAAACAGATCTAAATACAGGTAAGCCAATTTTATATTTAAAAGCATCAAAAAAAGAAATGTGGGAAAAATACAATGAAGAATATCCTAATAGTTTGAAAAGAACAAGTTTCATGTGTCGATTAGATGGTCAATTTAAATATAGAGAGGATTTGGGTGGTTTGTGCATAACTTGTGATTTTTATGGGTATCAGGTTTTTAATTCATTAATTGAATCAATTAACAACTCACAGTTATATGGAACAGAAAAAAAAATAATTTGATTAATAAAATAGAATTACTTAGACGACATTTAAAAAGCAAATTAGATGGTGAAGTAATGGTTTTAAATAATGGGCTTCTTGTGCATAATTCTTGCTTAAATCATTGTCTTCTTTATGCCTTTGGAGAATGCACAGAAGAGCATAATTGTTCATGCAATAATTGCATGTCTTTATTTACAGTTTTAAATGAAATTAAGAAAACTGCTATAATTAACACAGAAATATTAGAGGAATATCAGAATAAACTTTTATATTATTTATCCCATCAATTGCATAGGATATATTTAAATTCATAATTTAATGCTAAATTATGTGAATTAAGTCATGATGATGCAGTGTTAATTTGTGACTACAAAATGAAGGTTAATCCTAGAAGTCCTCATGAAACAAAAAATGATTTTTATGGAAAAGAAGGTTGGACCCTTCATACAATTCTAGTAATCACCAAATCAAAAAATAATTATGAATTATTGATAAGAGCATTTGACCACTGGTCTGATGATGCTTGGTTTACTGCATCAGCATTTGATGTTGTTCTACAACAATTAACACAACTAGATGAAAACATTAAATCAATTAAAATATTTTCTGATAATGGTGGGCATTACCATAATTCAGAATTAATGGTGATTGCTAGTTTTTGAATATAACAAAATGGCAATTTTTGGAACCAGGAGAAGCTAAGACCATTGTAGATTCTCATCATGCACAACTATCTCATGGATTTATTAGATAGATATACAAAATTAGGCCATAGCATTTCTAGTGGAGAAGACATTATAATTTCTAATGAATCTCTTGCAGGTACTTCATTTGGCAAGTTAACTCCAAATTGTAGTAAAAAAATATCAGTTGGAACCATTCCAGGAATTTCCAATTATTTCACTTTTATGTGGCCAACTGATGAAGAAGAAGGAATTATAAAAGCCTATGAAATACCTAATTATGGATCACCAAAAATTTATTCAATATCTGATATAAAAAAACTTCTCAAAAATAATAATATAAGCCAACCAAATGCTGTAATCAGTGACCAAACAATACCTCAATCAGAATGGAAAATGACCATTCCTACACTAATTAACCCATCCATCCAGAAATTGAAAACTTCAGAAGTAAGATTCATCCTTAAAGATAAGAATTTGGATTCATCTGCAAATAAATTAGTTATCAAAAAAAGGTTAGACCAACATAGCAGTTATGATTTATTATATAATTCAATGCTACTGGGTGATGATAATGATATTAATATTAATATGAAAAATTTATTAAAACCTGGATTTGCTTTGAAAAGCAAACAAATATTTGGAAAAAAAGGTGGTGGCAAAAGAATTAATTTATAAGTGCTTGAAAAATTAAAGGAAACGTTTTTAGCTGGTAATATAGAAAAAAATCAAAAATTATCAGCTGAAAATATGTTAAGAAATCTTCAATCATATGCTGAAAATAATGAAATTGAATTCAATAATATTCCTTCACTCCAACAAATTAAGTCATGGATATCCAGGTTTAATCAATATCATAAAAAGCAAGCAGCTGAAAAATAATGTATAAAAATATCATTTATTTATTTGCATTAAAATGAATGAAAAAAATTGTAAAAAATTTTTTAAAAAATTCACCTAACATTAAAAAAGTTCTTTAATTAGTTGGAATTTTTTTTTTTAAAAAAAAATATCAACAAGTAAAAATAAATATATGCTAAATGACCATTATCCTGGCAAATTTAACCAATGAATGTGTGAAATATCATACCAAATACCATGTTCATCAAATGTTAAAAAGGTTCTTCAATTAATTGAATTCTTTTTTTTAAATTTTTTTTCAAAAAAATTAAAAAAATCAATGAGTAAATAAGTAAAAATAAACATGCTAAATGACCATTACCCTGGCAAACTTAACCAATGAATGTGTGGAATAACATACCAAATAACATGTTTGCCTAACATTAAAAAGGCCCTTCAATTAATTGAATTCTTTTTTTTTTTTTTTTGAAAATCCTCTAAAAAAATCAATAAGTAAATAAATAAAATAAACATGCTAAATGACCATTACCCTGGCAAACTTAACAAATAGATGTGTGGAATAACATACTAAATGACATGTTCGCCTAATGTTAAAAAGGCCTTTCAATTAATTGAATTCTTTTTTTTTTTTTTTTTTTGAAAATTCTCCAAAAAAATCAATAAGTTGAAAAGGAATCTTTAAAGAAAAATATTATAAAAATATATATGTTTAATAATATTCATAATAACAAATATTTCCAATAAAAAAAAAGGTTTCCTCCACTCTTGCTATAATTTTTACTAATGGTACTTCTCATTGAATTAATCTACTTGATACAATAATTTTCTGGAAATATAAGCTTCTCTTATTTTAATATTAATAAAATTAATTTCAAAAATATAATTCATGAAATTAAGACTATATACATCAAAGCTAATCAACTTATTTCAAATCTATGGCAAAATAGATTACTTAGGCAATTGTTTATGAAATATTAATACACAGTGAGTCTTGGTATAGTGGACCTCGGTATAGCGGATTTCTAATAAAACTCTCAGTTTAATGGATCAAAGCTCAGAACCATCTATAAGTAAATTCTCTCGGTTTAACAGATTTACTAATTAAATCTTGAATTAATCTCGTATAACAGATTTTTGAAATTTTTGTTCTAATTGCCCAAATTATCTGCTATACCGAGACTCACTGTGTAATAATAATAATAATAATAATTCTGTATTCAATACAAATGTTGTTACACAATAATTTATATATCAAAAGGACCAAAAAATTCTACATCCCCCATTATAAGCTCTTTTTCTTTAAATACAATGAACAAAAAAATTATATATCAATAATATTTGAGATTTTTACATATATATTTGTAAAAAAAATTATGTAGTGGAACAAAAGCATAGTACAACTTTTCGTGCAAAGTTATCAAATTGGACATTTTTGTGTCAATTTTCCCCCCACCAATCACTATGTACAACTCACTCATTCATAGATGGATCATCAATTAAATTATTTTTTCAGTGGGTGGTAAATGGTATTAAAAAATATGCATCGAATATTGGCAAGGAAAATATAAAGGATCACAATCCTGGTATTAGATAACAGATGAAGGTAAGTGCAGTAATATATTTATAAGAAAAATGGCAGAAGACTTCACTTTTTATGGTATGTGATTGAAGTATGTTTTTGGTATGTGTTCAGGTGGTGTAATCTTCAGAAATATCATATATAAAATATGGAAGAACACAACACTTTTTGATGATATGTTTTTGGGTATGTGATCGATGTATAGTATATGTGTAGTAATCTGCATAATATATATAAGATAAATGGCAGAACACTACACTTTTTTCAGGTAGATATATACCCACTTTAATGGTATGTCTTTGGGGTGTATAAGTTCAGTAATATTATATAAGAAAAACTGAAATTATATACCCATCTGATGGTATGTTTTCAGAGTAACTAACTTTGGTAATATTATATAAGAAAAAATGGTGTCCACCCAAGGTAAAATTATTACAGATATATATTATATTATAAAAAATCAGTGTCTGGTCAAGGTAAAATTATTATAGAAAGGATAGTTATACTTTGGATAGACACAAAAAGTATATATAATTTGAAGAAAAATCAGTGTTCGGTCAAGGTAAAATCAGTGTCCACCCAAGGTAAAATTATTACAGATATATATATTATAAAAAATTATGCTTTGGATGGACACGAAATAAATGATAACAATTTGGCACTATGTGCCTCATCATCAGATGATATTTGAATGAATTATATGAAGCTAACAACTGCTAACAATTCGGCATTATGTGCCTCATTCTCAAGTAATATAATAGATAACAATTTGGCACTATGTGCCTCATTCTCCAGTGATATTTGAATGCATCATATAAAGATTACAAATACTATTTTGGCACTAGGTGCCTCAAACCTGGCCCTCATTGAGGAATTAACCAGAAAGCTAAGGCACTACATGCCAAGTTCGGGCATAGCCCTCACATTGGGCCCACAAATGGTAACACATGACTGAATGCATCATCAGCATATTTTTTTGCTTGCGTGACCCAATGACAGAAATTGGCCATAATTACCAAACTGGCATACATTATATGGCATATGGGTGACAACAAAAATTTGCTACAATTAGTGTTTGAATCCGAATCTCAAATGAGACTCATTAAGGGGTTACACACTATCAAAGTAGCTTAAAATCATGTGTTCACCCATGATCTTGATAATGTGTAACCCCCTTAATGAGTCTCATTTGAGATTCGGATTCAAACACTAGCTACAATTGTCATTCGAGTGACATGAAAAATAGAAAATTGCATGTCAAGTCACCTGCATATCCCAATAACTCTCAGATGGTGATACAAATGCAATCTACACGTCACCTGATAAGTATACTATAAACGTCTCATCTTTGATGAGGCAAATGCAAATTGCTTGTCATACCCAAGACTATTATCCCTTAAACTGTCCACATTTTCAAATAAGGTAATTTCGAGAAATTTATTGGTAAATTACAAAATTCCACCAATCAAAATTAACCAAATCGCACAATAAAAATTTTATTATGAATATATCAATTTTTAAGGTAATGATCAACACGGACATGGTAGACTTTTTACAGTTTTACAAAACCCATAATAGATGATAATAAAATTCGAACTTACATTCTTGCTAATGATGGCTGAATTTCTATATATAGATCAATGTATAAAATCTCAAATATCATTTGTTAATTAGAAAGCATGATGATCAGAAAAAATTTTCTATATATATAAAAAAATTTGATCATACAAATTTGTACAATAGCCAGTTTAAGGGATAGTCTAATCTAAGTTGTTTTTTGTTTATATAAACAAAAAACGACTTATGCCACTTTATCACATTGAGATTAGATTTGACAAGTTGATCTAAAAAAGAAATTTTTAAACTTACATTTATTGGATTTTAGCATTTAAAAGATTTCTTTTATCATGGTTTTTTTTTAAAAAAATTTTTTAATATAAATATTTATTTTTTCATAGTAGAAAATGCTATTATTGTATTATTTTTCAATTGACTGTTTGTTTGAATATCTGTTTTATAGTCCAGTTTACATAAGAAAAATGTTAGACACAAATTTTCTCTTACAATAGTTAATCCTTTCTTCAAGATACTTCTGATAGTATTATAATTCGTGGGTCCCATAGTAGACCTGATGCAAATGAGTTTCATATTAACTATTTTGTCTAGACAAATATCATGGTCACATTACATTGTAACACAATTGTGATGCTAAACAAACCTGAAATTCTTGGTAATACCAATGTTCACTTTGTCTGGTTTTGTTGCAGTATGCCCATATACTATTTTTCAAATAATTTATTTAATAAAAATTTTTAACGATATATAGACAAGTATTCAAATTTTTATAATATTATTAGCATTCTTTCTTTTCAAAATATGCATAAATGCTTTTTTGGATTTTTGGCCCCATAAGTTTAACAATACCTAAATATTTTCTAAAAAATGTGCAAATCATCAATTTTAAATTTTTCATTATTTTTCTGTTGCTCAAAAAAATTAATAAATGTTTCTAAACCATTAATTGTATTTTTTACTGGTATCAAAGGTATTTCTTCATCTGATGATGAATCATCACCATTTTCACCCATTTCTTCAAATTGGACAAGACTTATAATTCCTTCATCATTAAGATGTTCTTCAGTTGATACATTTTGATCAAAACTATCAAAATATTCATTTACATCATCAGCATCTGGTAATATAATAATGTTATTCTCATTATCATCAAGCTCTGAATCTTGAATATTCACATTGACCATAATGATATCATTACTGTTTGGGAGAATTCCTGTCTTAATCCAACAATTTTGAATGATTGTTTCAGTGACATTATTCCAAGCCTCTGCAATAAAATAAATAGCTTCTTTTACATTCAGCTTATCTCTAAATATATGCTTCACCATCTGATCTAATTATATTCCAAAACCTTCCATTTTTTTAAATAAATTATTAATTTAAAATCAAATGAATTCCGAAAAAATTTTGAGCAAGTTTCATTTGATTATCTGCTACTTATTCAAATCTCTTAAAATGGTTAGTGTTTGGATTTATGTTAATTTCAATATAACATCATTAGTATGAATATATAAAGTTCTTGCCACTGTCTTTCTGAAAGTCTTCCCTTACACAATGAAATAGTTGCATCATCTAGGTCCTCAATTACATATCAAACTCCTTCATCTAAGTCTATTTTTATCATTGCTGCTTTTGTGTTGTTACCTGTTCCTTCTGAGGTTGTTTCATCATAGTCTTCTGACTCAGGATATCAAATAGAGTGCTTGCTATCTCCTGCTGTCTAAACTGATTCTGAATACATGGATTCTGAATTGCAGCCTGATTCTGTCTCACTAGTTAGAACTGATTCTTATTTGTCAAATTTGCTTAAAATCTACTTTGTGTATATCTTAGATGTTTTCTTCATCTTCCTTTCACTGTGGATCTTTATTTCAAACCAATATTCTCATCTCAACAAATGTGTAAAAGGTTTAATTTTCCTCATAAATGATGAAATATATTTACTCAGTGCTTGGTACTTGTGACCCGATATACTTGTTTTATCTGGAAAATGGATGAGTAATGTAATTACTAATATGTAATTTTTCTTTTAACAAGTTCTCAGGTTTAGTAAATGAAACAATATAAAATAAACAGGATTCATGAATACCTTTCCACAATTTTATACATTGTGAAATACATCATGCCTCAATGTAATGTATTATTTATTTATACAGGACACAGTAAAGATTACAAAAGCAAAATCCCATTCACTATGAATTTATATGTTTAGGAAATACAAATGTGCCATAGTGGTAATTCTAACATCCCCAACACTAATGATTCCAATAATCTAACATCATCTAATCGAAACCTAAACCTAAATACAATCACAGCAGAAACAATACTTATAACTAACACCACCTGATATAGTTGGTGAATAATTGATAACATTAATAATAAATACACAGTGAAAACTTATGATAAAATTCACGTGATATAAATTAAATGCAAAAAAAAATTTTTATTTAATAATTTTAATAATAATAATAATGATAAACATCAAATAAATATATATGTATATAAAAAAAAATTAAAAAATATTAATATCATTATTGACTTATAAATTCGTCAATTCGACATTGTTTTGCTTCTTGGGTACTTCTATAACCGATAAGAAATAATACACTACGCGTCATTTATCTTATAAAATTGGACTAGCCAAAAAAGGCAAGTATCATTATTATCCGCAGCCCATGCAGACAATTTCCGAAAGGTTACACCTTTATCCCTCAGTTCGTAGGGATAGAGCCTCAGCCTGGGAAAACATATGAGAGGAATATCCCCTTATCAATCTTATTGATCTTTGGATATCATTCGGATAATTCACTCAAGATCTACAGACCAGGGGATCAAAGATATATCCGTGCGTTTATCCCTAGCCAGGCTAAAGGTGTATCACTCTGAACACAGGGATAAAGGTCAGACCTACCCAGAAATCTTCCGCATATGGTGATTATCCGTGACATAATAATAATAATAATAATAATAATATTATTATTATTATTATAGAAAGATTTAGTTTTGAAAATTTATCTGTTAAACCCTAAATCTGCTAAACCGAGACTCAGTGAAAAATGAACATCTTTAAATTCTTCATCTACATGATCTCCAATTGTTGTAAACAAATTTTTTATTTTTTTGTTAAATGTTGAACTGGAATGAGTTTTTTTTAATGGTGGATTATTATTATTATAGTTAAAATCACAATATAATTACAACAAATTTTAAATGCTATTTTTTTTCTTTCTTGTGTCTCATAGATTCATTGAAACAAGGTTTAACTGTATTCCCTTACCTCCTGGTTTTTTGGAAACATATACTTTTCCATTGGTAGACATTGATGTTAAAGAAGATGATATATATATGGATTTTAGATATATTATTAATGCACAATTAAAAACCTGATACATGCTATTGTAACAAAAAAATTAATGTTTATTATATTTTTATTTATTATAATATTCAAATATAATAAAATTAAGAAAAAGAAATTCTTTGCATTTGATCCATTTGATCATAACCAGTTAAAAACGAGTGAACTTTATTATAATGACCCATTGATTGTTGTTTGATATTAATGAAAGCTGTTTTGGTGATAGCCACACATGTTTAAGGAATGTCAAATATGTTGGAAATAAAATGGAAGGAATTTGGAATCTTTTTTATTTAATTATTATAAATTATAAAATAAAGTAAAATGGTATAAACATGTGCATACATGAACCTAGGTTATAGAGACAATCCTATTTGTGGTCAAGGTTGGTGATGAAAATATTTTGGTGTAAAAATATTTTATCGATAAAAGTGACAAAGTGACAAAGGGCAAAAAGTCAAAAGTCAAAATGTATGGCAAAGGTGATAAAGGTGACAAAGGTGACAAAAGTATAAAATCATGTTTCTTGGACACTTATGTAAAATTTTAACAGGAATCGCTGCTTCACATTTATTGTTGGTTTCATAACTTTCTTCAGAATCTGTAGAATCATCTGATAATTGTTGAAATACTTCTTCATTTACTAGTTCTAAAAATTCATTCATTGATTCATTAACTAATTCTAATGGGTCATACATAATCTGAATTATTATTATTATTATAATCTTCTAATTCCGTATCCTCGTCCATTTTATCACTGTTTTCTATTTTTTTTTTTTTTAATAATTGGTTTATTTTTATTGTTGATTTCGTCATTTTCGTCACTTATCAAATCCCTTAAAATGTATAAATTATATTTTTGTCACCCAACTTTGATGAATAATAAGAATATTTCATCCAAATTTCCAACGACAATAATATTTTACAAATAATAAAAAGATCGAATTCTTATAATCCTACACAATTAAAACCTTTGAAAATGTCCCAACAACAATCATCATCCATTAAAAAACGTGTATATATTCTGAATAAAAATGTGAATTATATTTATTTATTAAAATAAAATAAAATGTATTTATATTTATATTTATTGCTATTGTAATTTATTAATATATATTTATATTATTTATTAACATTTATATTTATATTTATTAATACATATTTATTAATATTATTGTATTTATTGTTCATTTAAATAAAATTTATATTACTATTGTATATTATTGTATTTAATATTCATTTATTTAATAACCATTAAACAATATGAATCTAATAGTAATGAAATTTTGCAAATAAGTAAGAAAATATAAATAAAATTAATCCTTAGTCATAATGACTGTATCCATTCAAACCATTATTTCTTCGTGGGCTTTAAACTTATTTATCCAAGTGAATCTTTTTGGTTATTTAATCATTATAATTATAGCATTTACGGAGGTGTAGAAGATGAAGTAGCTTTTGTAGTATCGATATTGGTGGTGTTGGTAATAGTGGGTATTAATGGTGTTTTTGTAGCAGTGGCAGCAGCAGCAGCAGCAGCAGCGCTGGTTGTGGTGGTTAAAGGAGGTGACGATGATGATGGTGGTGATGATGAGGATGTAAGAGTTATTCCTTTATCAGATGCTCCGAGATTTGAGGATGATGGGTTGATAAGAGCAGCTGATAGATCAACAATGGCTTGAATGCCTTTATCACTTGTAGAAGATTCTTCAATATTTTCAAATGGTTGTTCTTCGTCGTCAGCTGATGAATTATCAATAACAATATTATTTGGAGATTGAGTAACTACTTCTTCTTGAAGTTTTTCAGCAACAGAAGAATCTTCTTGTTCAGCCAAAACTTGTTCCCAATCTATACTGTTGTCTACAGCAGCTTCAAGATCGGCAAAACTTCTACATAAAGGACATAAAAATCCTGAATGATGAGAAAACAAAGTTGGCCGTATGCATTTGTAATGAAAAACATGCGAACAAGGTGCAAGAAATAAAGCTTGATAAGGTCCAATTCCACCCAAACAAATACAACAATCAACTATTTGTTGTTTTGTTCCTTCTATATTTCCCATTTGAGTTATTTGCTTGAATTGTTTTAAAGCATTTAAACTATAAATTATTAAACATTAATTATATTAATCATTAATCATTTAATGAAAATTATATATATATATATATAAAGATTATATAAAAACCTAAACTGATTAATTGGTCTTCTCCATGAATAATTTAATTCTATTCTCATCTTCACACAACGATAAATTTCTATATATATAATTAATTAATAATCAAAATAATTAAAACGTATTGTTGGCGAAATAAAAATAAATTTCTTTACCTTCAGTTCCGCCTTGGTAGTCAACACCAAGTTGTACAACATCTCCATCATTTAACAAGAATGCTTTACTTTCTGAATTTGGAGGTGACAATCTTACATGATTAAGAAATGTTCCTGAAGAAGATTTAGTATCTTTTATGAGAAACTTTACAAAAAAAAATAAACCGGTAATTATATTATTAAAAATTTAATTATTTAATTATCAGATAAAAAATAGTTGTCATTGTTGTTGTTGTTATTGTTGTTATTACTATTATTATACCTTTCCTTCACTACACCAAATTTCAGCATGGCCTCTTGAAACAACTTTACTTTTAAAAGCTACTCTGTTTGGAACATGAGCTTTATCAGTAAAACGTCCTATTTTAATCACAACATCTTCAGGCACTTCTCTTTCAATGATGTTAAAATGTAAGGAACGAGAGCCTTCAATATGAGGTACTATACGGAGTGCAGGGACTTTAGGTTTTTGATCTTGAGACAACGCCTGTAATTCTGGTGACATTTCACAAGTAACTAAGACCAAACATAAAGTTTCATATTTATTATAATTAGATGGATTAGTTTAATAACAATAATAATAATAATAAATATTTATTAATTATTATTATTATTACCTTTTCTCGAAAAAATACTTAGTTATTATTATCTGATGTATTGGCATTATATTATTAAATTATAAATAACTCGGTTACTTCAAAAAAAAATTTATAATATTTTTAATTAAAAAAAAATATGTATTAAAAGACCATACATACCTTTCTTTATACTTTAACTTTGCTTTGCATTTATATATATTTATATTTATTTTTTTTATGATTCGTGTAACGAAAATTTGGAGTAAACATTTTTACCCTTTTAATTGTTCATTTAAAAAAACATGACTATCAATTTTTCCCTATTATTGAAAGATGAAACTTTTAATTTCCTCTAACACTAACGAAAATATAAGACAAACATATCCATATTAATATTGATAATTACTTCGGAATCCTATGTATGGTGCTGTGTGATATTTGCTAAAACTTGTGCTATTAATAATTTCCTTCAATAACATAATTAAGTTGGGCCAAAATTTTCACCCCTTTTGATAAGTCGGGTCACGAGTGACTATTATTTCAAGAGCATGTGACTTAGTGTCAAAAATTTTATTATTATATAGTTAGCGCAAACTTTACTTTCTGTCCTACCTTTCGATTTTAGTTTTATTAGTTGACAGAATAGGCCTCTTGTTTAACGAAATGAAGAGATTTTCCCAAAAAAAATTATTTGTCTATTCATGTACAGCAAAACCTTGTTACAAGAAAAAAAAATTTTTTAGAGTATAATTACTAACCGCGTTACAATGAAGTCACGTGACAAATAACCAATGAAAATGCGTTAAAAATCGTATGATATGAAAAAAAACATTCATGATTTAAAAATTTAAAAATTGTAATAGTTTCCATGATTTAGAAATTATAATAAAACATGATTATTTCTACAATTTAAAATTGTAAGTTTAAACATTTTTATGAAATTCTAAAAGGTATAATAAATACAAGTCTCATTGTTTGGATGGTTATGTATTAAAAAAAAGTTACAACCATTGTCATCTAAAAAGTGAAACTTTATTACAGCTGAACAAAAAAGAGAAATTTGCTTATCAAAAAGAAATAAACCTCAACCTAAAATGTTGAATTAACAGCATAATGTGGTTATACATTTTCGTGCAAAGTTATCGAATTGGACATTTTTGTGTCAATTTTTCCCCGCCGATCACTATGTACAATTCACTCATTCATAGACGGATCGTCAATTAATGATTAATAAAAATAATGATTCTATCAGAGTTTTATTTTATTAGAATGTTAATTATCTATTGTTTTTCTCTGCGAGGACCCGAAGCTATGCTTTTTCAAACGAAGACCAGAAGTTATCCTTTGTTGATCACTACAATAAGGATAAAGATGAGTTTATTATTGAAAAGTAACTTAATCAATCAATATTGATATTGTGAAAACTTTCATAATTACTTACACAGTAATTTGATAATAATTATAAAAAGCCTTTGCGTAAACTAAAATTAGTTGACCCTGGAACATAAAGTACCGAATTCTTAATCGATGATTTTATCTACCCCGATCATGTATCACGTTATAAGAAGAAATGTTCGAGTTTAGTAGTAAATGAGTGTGTGGGAATTGATTTTGTACTCAGCAAAAGAGAAACCTGGCTTCTTGGAAACAATTGATGAAGCAAAGGAGAGATTGTGATACACAAATAAAAAGAGTTTGGAATATATATTATAAGTTTTTTTGGGAGCTTTTAAAACAATTTTATTTATTTCATCTTTGCAACGAATTTGACGTAATAATTTTACAACTTTGGTAACATTTCGTCAAACATCATTACCCTAAGGTTTACATTGCAATAACATTAGAAAAAAGAGCACAATTTGACCCATAATTTATAATATTGGGCGCGCGATGGACAATTTCAGTGACATCCGGGATGTCATGATATTGGCCGCTGCGCGCCCAATATCTTATACTTAACGTTAAAAATTTTGAAACTGTCTACTATAACGAAATTGAATTTCACCGATCGATTGATTTTTATATTTTAATGATTTTTTTTTTAAAAAAATATTTACTATATATAAGAGTAATGGTGTTTTTTTTTTTTGATGAAAAAATTTGCTATACAAAATTTTTGGTTCCATAATAAATCGTTGACTACTAATAAGCTTGACCATATTAAACCTAATACTAACCAACCCTTTTTGTAATAATAATAAGTTGACCCTATCAATGATTTTTGATATTTGAGACAATAAAACTCAATGTTCCCAAATAATTACCATGATAATAACGGTAAATTGAAAATGGCATTTTTATTATGTTTGTAATTTGAAATTATTAAAATCTTCATCTATTATTTCTCGACTCTCCCTATTGTTAATGATATTTCGAATTAAATCATCACTAAAATTAATAGAATCCAAAAATTATCCCAATAAAATATCTCATATTGTGGCAAAGTAAAACAACTGTTCGAACATATCTTATACAACAAATCTTTTCTGGGTTTTAGAGCTCTCCATAATGATTTTTTTCTATTGGTAAACTGCTTCAAGACTTGACCAATGATCTCAAAATGACAATTCTAATGTTTTAGGAAACTTCTAATTGATATTTGATATCCAAATCTTCTATTTTACTTTATTCATCTAACTTCTGAATTGCCTTCCATTTTTCGAACTACTATAGTAATATATCAAACAAAACTTAAGCTTTCTATTAGTATGTGTGGTTTCCTGTTTCTTGTTGTAAAATGCTTATTAGGCAATGGAAAACTCTAAAATCGCTATCTTTTGAACCGGATAGATAGGATTTGGGTATTTTTGTTCAGCTTCCATTTTCACCAAAAAAATTCATTGCATTGACGTGTAAAAAAAACGTCACTTCTTAAATCGCCTTTAACAAAATCCAATAGCCAATTTAAATTTATACCAAAATAGCTCAGTGGCGATAAAAAAATTATGATTATAATAAGCATATTATATTATTCGCAATTCAGACGTAATCCGCGTATATTTTTTTATTATTGTGGATTACAAGTGAGTCCTGAACAATACACACTTCTTATTTGCATGCGTTTTCTTGATGAAGTAAGTATAGATAACATGATAGTTGTGTGTTTATTTTTTAAAAAGGTCATATGAAATTTCGGATATCGGATATGATTGAAATAACAAGATTTTTTATTATTATCAAAAAGAAAAAAAACTTCTTTTATAAATTAAACGAGATGAATGTTCAATGGATAGAATAACTCGTGTCAATATTTAGGTATTTAACTCCAAATGATATGATTAAATTTTGACATAGTTTTGGAAACGAATCAATTATCTGCCACAAAAAGAAATCGGAGTTGTATCAGTGGACCATGCATAATAAGAAAGCAACCTTTGTTAAAAAATACATGACTCGAGGCAAACCCTCGATTGTTTCTTCTTTCGTCGATATCTTTTCTTTTTTTCAAATAATTCCATATAAAAATTTTAATTCACTTCTTGAATAAAATATAGCACTTCTTTGCCTGTGTACCATTTTACCAGCTCTTCCACTTTCTTGAACATGCTGACTAGAGCTTAAGGGAAAATTATAATACTTGGATCTGGTGTATTAACTAACACCCATATCAAATGCATTTGTTGAATTTCTATAATCATTTTTGTCATTCTAATCTTCTATTTAGATAATGATGGATTTTTTTTTCTTCGGTTAAATTTCCACTGAAATAGATCCATTTCACAACATATGTTTTTGAGTTTATAATTATAAATATCTAGAAAATGTTGAAACAAGCAAATGATAAAGATCAAATCACAGCAAGATTATTCTCATCTTTTCACATGGGTATGAACATCCTTTTCTGGCAGTGTTATCATTATTGAAGAATTGGGAAAAGAATATTAATCTGCTACACCATTCCAAGCTTTACAAAAATATTGATGTATGTATATATGTAAACATGGTAAGCTTCACCAATTACAAATTGAACCTTAAAAAATTTGGATATTCTTTTTAACGTCTTTTGAAAACTTAAATTTCTTGATTTGACTACTCCGTCTTTATTTCCAAAATACTCCTAATTACAAAGAAACCCACCTTATGGAAAATTAGGCACGTAAAAGATACATAAAAGATAAGTATAACTTCATTATAATTGCTTTTTTGAAAATACATGAAATCTTCCAGTGAAAGACCGTATAAAAGTAGGAAAAATGTATGCTCGGAATTAGAATTTCGCATCTTTTAATTCTGGAATACTAATTGCAGTAGCGGTAGATAATGATCTAAAAAAGTACAAATATAAACATAAAAGTTTTTAAGGTCATACTACTGCAAAACCATGTTATTTTCTTATTTACAAAAAAATTTATTATTTTTAAATATAAGTTATAAATTAAGATAATATAAATATAAAAAAAAAACTAATTAAAAATTAATTATTTTTTTCCACGTCTATTGTTACCACCGCTATTACTTGTTGGAGGGCTTTGTGAATACGAATTTATGTTATTGCCATAATGACCGTGATCACTATTTGCACTAGAAGAACTAAGTCGTCTTCTTGGTTGATTATGATGAGACGATGCTGTTCCGGTAGTTTTATTATTAGATGTGGATGATGATGTTGTTGTCTCGGCAATTGAATTATTATTATGATGAACACGATTATTACTTGTATTATTTGATATTATATTTCCTCCGTTAACATTCCTGCCATTAGAATTTGGTGTATTCTTTAAAGGATTTGTTGTCAACGATGATGTTGAATAATAAGTTGATTTATCACGAGATCTACGGGATCGACTTGATTGACTACTCAGTCTACCAATTGTTTGATAAGCTATATATATATTATATATATATATATATGTTTTTTTAAAAAAAAAGATTATTATTATTATATAAATATTTAGGTATAAAAACACAAAAGGAATTTACTTTGTCTTGTTTTCTCATGTTTATTTTGCACTGCTCTAAAATGATTTAATAATTCTTGAAATTTTATTCCTTCATCTTTTGACGATGACGATGACCCCTTGGTGGTAGTAGCACGTTTGGTATCATTTGTAGGTGCACTTTTGTTTAAAAAAAATCGTCATCATTATCATTTCAAGAATATGATAATAATTTATAATATATCTGTAATATTTAAGAATTATATAAAACATACCTTTTTGGTATCAAATGCAAAAAACCCATTGAACTAACGCTTGTAAGTCGGTTTTTTAAACTGGCAAATGCTCCACTCTGTGGAAGAAGCATCAACAAGCCATATAAGCATTTAAAAAGATATGGATATTTCTCAGGTTCAAGAAGCTGTAATCTTAAATCTTTATTATAGGATGAAATCGTTTTTGCTTAGCATTATTAAAATAATAATAGCCATGATTAAGATATTTTAATGAACACTCTACTTACATGTGAATACAGGTGATTCCAATAGTTGAACTAGTTTGTCAATTTGAATAAGTAAATTAACAGTAATATCAAGATCTGCACTATAGTAATATAAATTGTGACAAATAAATTAGGTAAACAAATATATCTACAATAATAAATATAGAGATATATATATCATATTCACATACAAGCTTTGTAAAAGATTTGCTGCATGCTCATAAGCTTGTGCCAATAAACACAGCGAAAAAGTGGCAACTGGATTATGACACCACGATTTGTATAAAGCAGTGAATAATAGTTGGCCATCTTTTGTTTCTAAATTTTTAAGTCTTTTCCGAAGATCAGAAAGCTCAGGTGAAGTTATAAGGATACTATTAAGATTTTGGACCATACTAGAAGCGAATTCTATATCCTAACGAGAACATTGATTAATTAACTAAGATATTTGCCTTTTAATTAAATAAAATTAAAAAAATAAAAGTATTAAATAAAATGGATAAAAAAATGTATGTACCTCTTCCTTTTCCAAAATTTCCGCAAAACTTCTATAAATTCTTTCAGAGTCAAGACTTAAACACAAATGACGAATAATTAAACTACCTCTCATTTCATTGATTTAATTCAATTTATTTACTTTTGTATTTTATATAGTTGGCAGCTGATACAGATCCTTCTGTTAAAAATGGAGCAGAATTGTTAGATAGATTGATCAAAGATCTTGTTGCGGAACATGCGATAACATATGTTTCTTCTTTTGCTGTTCATCCTTTTACAACAGTCAACACTACTGATTCAACACCGGATATTACATCTATTCCTCAAACAACTGCATTCTCATTGCCAAAATTCATTCCATTACTTTCAGAACGCATACATGTAATGGATCCTTTCACGCGCAACTTTTTAGTTTCGTGGATAAAAGTGTTAGATTCGATTCCTGATTTGGAATTGGTTTCCTTTCTTCCTGATTTTTTGAATGGTCTACTGCAATTTTTAAGTGATCCAAATAAAGATATAAGGTATGCGACATCTAACATCCTAGCAAATTTTTTGGCTGAAATCTGTGATGCTGCTACAATTAATGAACAACAAAAAAAATATGCTATTAAAAAATATTATATTGAGCAACAAAAACAATTAACTGCTACTATTTCTGAAGTTACTACAACCAATGAGGCAGGCGATGATGGCTTAATTGGTGGTGGTGATTATGGTGACGGTGATGTTTCCCATAATGCTATTAGTAAATTATTATTAGTTGATGATAATGGTAATTTAAAATGGGATTTCGATGATGCAGAAGGTAGAGGAAAAGGATCTTGGGTCCCGGGCCAAGGTGTTGTCATTGATTACACTAGAATAGTACAAATTTTGATGCCACATTTATCTTCACACGGTAAATAGCATGAATTTTTTGTTTGCTGTTTGATTTATTGTTATTAAAAAAAATATATATTCAATTAGTTTTTTGAATATTATTATTAT